>QJOB01000175.1:0-136520 GCA_004155035.1 Monosporascus sp. 5C6A | reverse complement strand
CCCCCCCCCCCCCCCCCCCCCCCCCCCCCCCCCCCCCCCCCCCCCCCCCCCCCCCCCCCCCCCCCCCCCCCCCCCCCCCCCCCCCCCCCCCCCCCCCCCATAGAGAGAGAAGGAAAAGAAAAGGAAAAGGAAAAGGGTAATTCTCGGACTAGTTTCATATTCACAGTCCCTTGCGACGCAAGAAAAACGAGGCACAGTGGCATGGATACGGGGGCCAGGAACGCGATGGTTGTTCCACTCGAGAGGGAAAACATCAGGTGTGAGGTAACCAAGGTGAAAAAACAATTAGATAAGAGATGTTATGGAGAAATTAGCTGCCTAGGTACTCCGTATCTCATCATCACTCATTGCAACTCCAAGCCATAACGGGCCTTGGGAAATAGGCTGTACATGAGCTCACACAGAGGAGCGAACGGGCACGACATGAACCTAGTGCGCCGATTGGGGCACCAGTCGGTTACCAGTGTGGAGTATGAGAGAGTAGCTGTAAGTAAAAACTCTGTATAGCTTCACGCGCCAAGCTCCCCTGGGAGTGACTGCGTTGGTTCCCTTGGTAAATTAGGGTAGCTTGAACGCCTATGGCGCTAAATGCAACCAGCAACAACAATAACTCATCAGCACTTCTGTACTTCCATCATGTCGACCATCACTTGCATGCTCTTCACAGGCCCGGTAATCCCAAGGGCAGGCGTTGTATCATTCAAACGTGGGAAGGGCGACTTACGCCCCTCACGGTCTTCGCTCAGCTTCATTTCAAACCTGTGAAATAAGATGGCGATAAACCCATATACTTCTTCTTTTGCTAAGACACGTCCCGGGCAGTATGTCAAGCCGCCACCGAAAGGCCGAAAAGATGAATGTCGAGCCAGACTCTTCTTCAAAAACCTGAAAGGGTCAAATTCCCGGACATTGGGGCCTCATACATCTTCATTGGTGTGAAACTGCCGGGAGGGCATGATGATTGAGTTTCCAGGCTTCAGGACCTTAGATCCTGTCGTCGTTTCCTGTAGAACAACGCGGCTGACCATTGCACCGCGATTAAGGCGCAGAGCCTCATAGAACACAGCCTCCAGTTGAAGGCAATTTGCACAGAGGCACTTTATATCAAGTTTCCCAGAGTGCCATGCGGCTTCTGTTTCCTTTTTAATTCGGTTCTTAAGAGGCTCATCATAGAGTAAATGGCCCAGGACCCAGAAAGAACTATTGTATTGGTTCGAATTTGCCCTGCGTGGTACTTAGTACGTCATAAGGAAGGTGTAAGGGTCCCTGCGGCTCCTAAACGCACCCCCAAAGAATCTTGAGAAGTACAGAAGCCCGTGCTTCCATATCAAACCCAACTATTTCTTGAGCAGTAATTATGCTCATGATAGACCATGACAGCTCCGATCGCTGGTTTTCGGGAAGTTGGATCAAGGCTTTAATGCGTCCATGAGTCTCTTGTGAGGCTCAGAGACTGGAAAGCCAAAAATATTTGGGTACCGAAAGAAAACCATCCAGGCGTAATCATTGAAATCTAGCATAGAGTCCACGATGCGCGGTTCGATGTCAGGCAGGTGGTGTCCAAACATTGCTCGAATAGCAGCATCTACCATGGCAAATCGACAGAGGGAATATAGCGAGATACGTCTTTGGGATCCTTGAAGCGAAGATGTACAAAAGCCCAAACGATCCCACTGCATGGAGGAATTGACATCTCCAAGAAACTTTCTGTAAATTTCATCCGTCTTGTCTCCAGGCAGAAGCTGCTTCCTGTAGATGTCCTCGGTAAGATGGACGAAGGTCATTTGATTCGGGTTGACAGGATTTTCCGGAATATAGCACCAGTCGTTGGGTTCTGGGTTATGCCATGCTCGCTTGATAGCATCTGCGCTGAAACCAAAGCTGGATAAGAGATCGTTTAGGTGACCGTCGAACCTCAGGGCAACAGTCTCCCGGTAGGCAGCAACGACGTCACGGGGATCGGTAACAATGTAGAGCTTTTTGTCAAGAAGTTGAATTGCGAAAACCTCGTGAGTGCGTCCTGTGTAGTTTCTGTTAGACGTTAGTAAAGATTGTCGGAAACTATATTTAATTCAGGTCCCGCTTGTTTTACATACAAACCACGCTCTAACAGCCCGTCCGAGTTCCCGAAAAACGCGATTGTATGGCCTGATATAACCATTAGGATCGATCTTCCAAAAGAGGTGATGTTGAACCTGCCCAAAACTAGAGGCTTGTTAGTGAACGCGCAAATAACCGTTATTCGTCATTGAAGGAATGCTGTTGTAACTTATAAGGAATCCAATATGGCAATTCCTTTGGATCCTGTGGCCGTAACCACGGTTTGACAGTGAACACCCAGAAGCGCCATAGCAAGAGGCATAAGACAAGGAAGAATGGAACCGAATACCAGTGGGAGGATTGATTCGGGCCTGGGACCAACGCCAGC
The DNA here is from genome assembly GCA_004155035.1 of Monosporascus sp. 5C6A. Lineage (NCBI taxonomy): Eukaryota > Fungi > Ascomycota > Sordariomycetes > Xylariales > Monosporascus > Monosporascus sp. 5C6A. Next base: position 134,092 of record QJOB01000175.1, on the reverse strand, counting down.
AAGTGACTTTGGAAAGAGGTAACCGCCATGTTGGCTCCTCCGACGTGTGAATGATCAATGACTTATGAATATTGGCGGATCGCAAGTGGGAATTCCAAAGATGGAGCCCGTATCAGATGTTCATGCAGTATAGACTGTTGACAGGAGGCCCAAGAGCGCTTTTCAAGTCCTGGCTTCCTCTACGTTATATCTGGGTGTAACTGATCAATAAACACTGTAAAGCCTTCCTGATCGAGACAGAGAATGTAGTATGTCTACTGGTAGGTACGGATATAATAGGCTGATGCACCACTCAGTAACTATCCAGCCTCGCGTGCATACCAGCGGAAACCCAGGTTCCTAATTAAGGGGTTATATTGGTATAACGATGGTTTTCCTATACTTATGTCGTAATTCCCTAATAGATAAATATTAAAGTTAATTACTGAATTTCGTTTATTAATAAAAATCTGGAAATAATCAATTTCGCGTATAATATGATCGTTATTATAAGCGAATGCCTAATATTGGGCGTTTTCGACGATATTAAGGTTTTTTTGAAATTTTTACAGCAATTTAAATTAATTTACTAATTTCCAAAGGTTATACTGTCGTTTCGAATCAGAGTGTCCACGCCCCACTTAGCTTTTGAATCACACACCTTTTTTTTGCAACACAACCGTTAACTTTGGATATATTAGAATGCAAAGCCATGTATCTTAACAACTAAAAGGCTGGGAACGTACAACCAGATATAGTTATGTAGCCCTCGGCGAGGGCTACATTTTGATACCTGGTATGCCTTTATAGCTGCTATATTCGATAAAAAACAAGTCTTTAAACAAGATTTTTGCGTTTAGACCATATAGATTCCGTAATTACTTAACTAATATAACAGCTATAAAGGCGTATCTAGTATTATTATGTAGCACTTGTTAAGGGCTACATGATAATATATTACTGCAAATTAAAGACGTTTAGGTTATTAAGATATACCGCTTTGAAACCCGAATATCCAAAATTAATTACAGTAGGGTTGCAAAAGTCTCGGTAAATGCCGTTTTTCCATACAAACTTATACATTTCTACCCTAAATCTTTTACAACTTTAAGAGATAATAATAAAATAAAAATAAAAATATTATAGATATTGATAGAGTATATAATTTGGAATATTTTGTTTTTAAGAAAATAGTACTAGCTTAATGTAGTAATATTTCAAACCTTTATTAAAAATCGAGAAAAAGTAAAAACTTAAATAACTTACATAATATAATATATAATTTAATTTTAAAGTCGTTTTTAAGATTGCGATATAGTGGCTAATATTTCTCCGCTTTTGTTTAATTTTTATATATACGTTATAGTAATTATTTTTAATGTTGAAAAACTAGGTAAAATCGACCTATTTTTTAACCTTTTTTAATTAAACAAATATATAGCCAATTCATTATTAGTCCGGATATATTAAAAGGCGCTATTATCTTTATATTATGCGATTTTCTTAACTTTTATTTTATAAGAAATGGCGATATAATCGTATTTTAAATTGTTCCGAAATCGATTTTCGAATTTTGGATAGTGTAAGTAGTATTGCCTAGAAAATATGCAATTAACCGATATTCTTTTCTTATATAGCTATAAGTGTATTCCGCATTAAATAAATATTCTAAATCCGAAGTTCTTTTCCAAATCCAGATAGAAACCATGGAGTTATTTATAATCAAACCTAAAAGTTGCTGGTGGAGAACATGCGATATAGAGACTAAACCGAGACTTTTGCAACCCGACTGTACTTTAACGATTTCAAAGGAATTTCTTATACGTAATAACAATTAGAAACGCCTTACTAAAAAAAGGCTTAATAAGGGGTTGGTAATTTTGCGCTAACGGCAGGGAAGCCTTACTAAAAATGGTTTAACGCGGGGCTGTTATTTCATTAAGCCCTTTTTAGTAAGACGTTCTTAATTGCTATTACGTACAAGAAACTCCTTCGAAATCGTTTAAAGTAATCAATTTTGGATATTCGGGTTTCAAAGCGGTATATCTTAACAACCCAAAGATCTCTAATTTGCAGCTATATATCATTATATAGCCCTCGACGAGGGCTACATAATGATACCGGATACACCGTTATAGCTATTATATTGGATAAGTAATTACGGAATTTATATGGTTTAAACGCAAAAATCTTGTTTAAAGACTTGTTTTTTATCGAATATAGCAGTTATAAAGGCATACCAGGTATCAAAATGTAGCCCTCGCCGAGGGCTACATAACTATATCTGGTTGCACGTTCCCAGTCTTTTAGTTGTTAAGATACATGGCTTTGCATTCTAATATATCCAAAGTTAACGGTTATGTTGCAAAAAAAAGGTGTGTGATTCAAAAGCTAAGTGGGGCGGGGACACTCTGATTCGAAACGACAGTAACTAAGGCGGCAAACTTCGCAATTTAATATTATACTATAGCAATATATGTTAGTAGTTCACAGTGATCAAAATGTAAAAAGCTGGCGTACTCTGTATGCGATTGTTCTCTATCTGTTAGAATGGACAAATCCTATCCGTGGGCAATTGCTTTCAAGTATATAATTGGGCGGTTAAAAGGGAAGCGGTGGATAAGGTATGTTGTAAGCTGCATCCTGCAGCCTTATACCGACAAAGCCTTCCAGCCTGCAACGCCTGAAAGCACCACATGCCGACACGCCCTTTTGCGTCAGGTAACCATAGTTGGAAAGTCCGAAAAGTCCAAAAACAAATCAATCTATATGGGGCTTGAATTTGTGCCTATTTACCCTGTATTTTCTAGAATCTTAAGTTCCGTATAAACCGCTCGAAATCCGTCTTATTAAGTAGTTTCGTAAGTTTATTAATTGGGTTATCTTTGTTTTTTACGTATTAAAAGCTGATGTTTTCTACTTGGACCTTTTGCCGAACGTAATAATATTTCATTCAAATATGAAGTTTTTTTGCGATATTTGAGTTTTCGGTATTTATTTAAATGCCTTTATATTATTTTTTAAAATGGAAATAGGGCATTTAAATATACGTCTTAGTTTTATTAGGAAATTCCAAATTTTTACTATCTTTACAATAATTGTACTGGCTTTAACAGATTTTGTTTTTGTAATATATTTTGTAATAATACCCTGTAATTTCGAAAGCCAAAATACGGATGTTCTAGTTCTGGAAATTACGCATCCTATAATAGAATTAGCTAATTTTTGATTACTCGTAAAGTTTGTGTTTATTATTCGGAATAATTTTAGGTCATTGTATTATAAATACGGATGGCCTTGTTCCAGCTTCTGGTACTGAAAGTGTCAGCTAGCTAGGGTGCCAAAGCACCCTAGCTACAGAAGGTTACGCTTTAATCAAAGGATAATTGTTCCGTTGCTAGGTTACATAAAAACAGTACGCGCGCTGAGAAGTTGCGTAATTAGCTAAATATAACAACGTAACTGACATCGTTTATAATTGATAATTAAAAGTTTTATTCGCTTAATTGGAGTAATTTATTAATTAATCAGCTGTTGCTAAAGCGATATAGGTTGTATTTTACTAACAATTATTTCTGTATATTTTAATAACAGTAATAACGACCGTACCGTTAACCTCCGTTATTTACAAGGAACTTAAAAACTAGGACTGCTTTAAAAGCGAATTCTAATTTAAAGTACGCGTTTTTGATTTTTGGGATTATATTAATCCTAATTAAGAACTTTAGTGGTTTATTAAACCTACGAAACCCGATATAACCTTTTATCCGAAAAGACGAATTTGCTATACGACGCGGATTAATACCTTAGTAGTTTTATTTTTATTTTTAGGAAAAACTATCCAAAAAATCGGTTATACTGGTTACTTAATAAATACCTTTAAAATAATAACCGAAAACCGATAAGCTTATAATTAGGACTTTACCAAATTTATTTACATAAATCGGAAATACGATATATTTCGGAGAAATGTGAATATTTATACAAATTGAGTCCTAAAAACGGTATTTTTAATAATTAAGGAAACGAACCTTTTTTTAAAAAAAGAATTTACGGAAATAGTACGTTATGTTGGTTAAATCCGGTAAGGTATACGACGATAGGTTTTTGATTAACATTTAACGAAAATACCGCGAAAAGTTAAAGTAAGTTTCGAAGTTAAGTAAGAAATTAAACGAATAAGTCGTGAAATTATAAGAGATAATAACCCAGGAATAATAATACGGAATTTTAAAAACGAAATTAACAGTTATATAAGTTAACGATTTATATATAGGTATGGTTTTTTTATAGAAAATTAGATAATTACCTTTTAGATGGTACGGAAAGCTAAAATTAAAAACGGTACGATTAATTATTAAGAAGTAGCTGCCGACTTTCTGGATTATTAAATTATAACCTATTTACCATTTGTATTACGAAATATCAAAGTAACGTTCCCGACGTTTTAAGGAACCCTTATAAATTCCTTTAATTAAGAAGGTTTTAATTAAGAAAATAACAGGCCAAAAGGTAAGTTATTAGGTTCGAAGCGAAGTAACCGTAAAAGTTTTTATACGGACCGAAACCTCAGTAAACGAAAACATAAGGAATTAAACGTATAAGGTACCCGTTGTAAAGCGTGCTTTAGTATTACCTATAAGTTACCTTAATATTTTTATGTTTCTTTTTAAAAAAAAGCTCCAGTAAATTTCCGGTTTACGGGCTAAATAGTATTATTAGTTAAAAACCGAATTGCTTTTAATTAGTTTTTAAAGAAAAAAATTAACCGTATATCCAAATTTATAAATAAAATAACTATCTAAAAAATGGATTAATTTTTTAAAAAAGTAAGGCAAGTTCTAGCGTATTTTTTAATTACTGATTAATAAGTTGTTATAAGCGTTTTATTTTATTCCTTAAGGAATTCGTTTATTTTAAACTTAAGGTCTACGATATATCTTTAACTTTTTTAGTAAGTTCTTAAATTTTAAGTTAACTATATAAGGTAACAGGGTATACGTAAGCAACAGTTTCGTTCCGATTAAAGGTTAGGGAAAGATTAATATGTTATTTTAAAGCCTTAACAGTACGAAAGCATTGCGTTGGTACGACGTAACTTATTACGAAGAATTTGCCTATAATTTAGTATCGTTTTGACAGTTTCGAAAAAAAGGGTTTTAATGAGATAACCGAGAGATTAGTAACTGTATTCGAAATAAGTATAATTAAGTTATAATTATTTTAATAAACAAATTTAATTAATTTGTTATCGACAATATTAACATAATAACGTTTCGCGTAACCTTGGTTATTTATAAACGAAATATTAACTTAAAAACGTCGAAATTATTACGTATAAGTAACGGTACTTTATAGTATTTTCGATTAAGCCACCCAGGCTTTAAAGTAATTACTTAGTTATAGTTCCATATTAAAGAAATCCGGCTAAAGGGTTTTATAATTGTCGAATATTAAACATATAATAAGGCGAAAGTTAAAAGGTAAATATGCCGCGAACCTAAAAAAAAAACTTTCCGATTAAAACAAAGAATCGCCGTTAACTTTATAAACTTCGAAAAAAACCTTAAAGGATATAAATACGTTATGTTCGTAACCGACAAATACTTAGGTTTTATTTGGGATATCTATCTTAAAAACCGAAAGCAAGATATATTAATTATTGCATTTCGATATTTATTAGGCGTTTTGAAAAACCAGGATAAAGTTTTTTTATAAGTAATCGAATACGATAACGAAATTTTAAAAAATCACTTGCTTCGAGATATTTCCCAGTCGCTTTTTTTTTAATATTAAGCTTAAGCTTTTAATACCATATGCCAAGGCTTAAAACGGGGGTACAGAACGTTTAAGAGGTATAATTAAGGAGAAAGTGATTATTATGCGAAATGGCGTTAAATTACCCGCATTTTTAATCGTATATATTTTCAAAGCTATAATATATCTATATAATCGTATTTTTAAATACGCTTTTTTTAACAGACCTTATACGAGGCTTATTATATTTATTTAACGTATAAAAACGGCGTTATAATGCTTAATTATAAATTTTAACAGGCCTATTTAAAAACTTATAGCTATATGGCTTACGTTATAACGTTTATTGTTATAAAAAATAAAGGTTTTAAAAGTTAAATCCCAAAGCATAAATAGGTTTCTTTATAGTTACCGATTAACGAATATTTACGAAATTTGGAATTTTTTAACGAATAAAGTCATTATTATTCGAAACGTATAATTTAACGAAAAGGTTACTTTTTTAGGTAATATTAAAAACTTAAAAAACGATCTTTTTTATGTTACCAAAAACGACTACAGAACTTATTCCGACAGGTTTACGTACTTAATTAAACTTACGGCTACCTTATATATATATACGAAAAAAATAAAGATCTAAATAGAATAAGTTAGTTAACGGCTAAATAAAAGAGATGGTTCTAAAGTAATACTAACATCGAAGACGTACGGGAAAAGGCAAAATAGGATTGTACGTAAAGGATTAATTATTTTTATATAACAACTGTATTTAAATTATTACCGTGCTTTAAACCGTTATTTTTATTAACGTCCGCCTTAATAATTATTACGATTATTGCGCCGACGGAAGAAATAAAGGCAGTTTTAAGCTTTTGTTACGTTATTTAACTTAAAATAACGGTAAAAAACGAAGGTATTTTACGGGTTGTAAACGTAAGTTTCCCGTACGTTCCGAAAAATATTATTAAAGTCGATTATAAAATATGGAAAGCCGCATTTAATACAAAACGATTAACTTATTTCGTAAGTACGTATAATAATCGGCCGGTAAGTTACGGAAAGTTAAGGAAAATAAAATCCCGAAACTAACGTTACCTTAATCGAAAAAGTTTTAATATATCAAAAATAAAGTTAAAAGTAAAAGTGTTACTTAAATCGCAAGGCCGGGTATATAAGCGAGACCTACCGTTATTTCCGCGAAGCTATAAAAAACTAAGTATATACCCGTTAAGAAAGTTATTTTTAAAAGCTAAAAAAGCCTATTTACGAAATTATAAGGATATGTAATCCTGGAAAATCGTCGATCAGTCCGTTATTAAAAAGAAATAAGTTTTAAGATATATATAAGTATACGTTTATAAATTTAATAAATATAGCTAGCTCCAAAAATACAAGGTACGTTTCGTCGTAGGAAGTAATTAACAACTTATTACTTATGGCGATATATATGTATCTATTTTAACCGGATGGTTTTTTAAAACCTTAATAATTATTACGGTTAAGTTCGATCTAAAATTTAAGCAATATAACGTTATAAACGCCTTCGTTAACGCGAATTTACTTTACGAAGTATACATAAAAACGTTTTTAGGATATCCTTAACGTAATAGGATATTCCTAATTAGGAAAGCCTTATATGGCCTGAAAGAATTACCGTTATTTTGGTAAAAAGATTTTATTAATACGCTTAAAAACTTGGAACTTAGCCCCGTTTTTCATAAATTTTGTTGCTTTATTCGTTAAGAGGTATTTTTCTTTTTTTTCGTTAACGACATTGTCGCCGCGTATAATAAGAAAAACCAAGCCCTTATCGATCGGTTAATCTAGCAAATACAGGAACGGTACATCTTTATAAAAAATAAAAACTTTTAAAAATTTCTTGGGATCGAAATAATTAAAAATAAATTTAACAGAAAAATCTAGCTATCCTAATCCGACTTTATAAATAAGTTGGCTAATTTAGTTCCTAAAAAAAGTTTAAATAATTTCCTAGAAACGTTAATAATAAACGGAAAGTTATTATTAAATCCTGATCTGGTTAATCCAGGGTTTGTTAATAAATACTAAAGAAAGATCGGTTTTATTTTATACGTTGCAATTTATATACGACCTAATATATACTTTGTAATATTTAAATTTGCCCGATTTAACTAGAACTTTAACGACGTATATTATAAAGCAGTTAATTGCGTTATATTATATTTAATCGATACCAAAACGTTAACGTTACAGTTCGGTAACGAGGATTTAATGGATATCTGGAGCGACGTTTTTTTGTAAATAATATAATCGATCGAAAGAATTCCCAAGCTTACGTTATAAAACTGTTTGAAGATATAATAAAATAACGAACAAATAAATAAGATGTAATAACTACTTTTACAACCGAAACGGAATTGTTGTTTTTTACGTAAGTTATTAAAAAAGCTTTATTTGCTTTTTAATTAATTAAAAAGCTAAAAGTTAACCTAGATACAGAACCTTTAAATATATAGTGCAACAATTAACAGATTATACGGTTTATTAACGCCGACGTTGCCCTTTTACGGATAAAGCTACGGTACGTAAATATACATAACTACTGGCTGCAAAAGGCAACAAAAAAGCGTTTGATTAAAGTGGATTATACGCCTACAGGCGATATATTAACTAATAAACTAATTAAAGCCCTGCCTTAAGAACCTTTTAGGCACTTCAAAAAGCTGTTAAGATTAGTAAATATTATAAAAGCCTTAAACCTACAGAGGAAGACTTTAAACGTTATTTGTAATAAAAGATTAGCTAATTAGGAAAATATAATCACCGGAAAAAAGGTTAAATAAAAAGCTATGGCTTTAAAAAGTAATAAAAGTATGACGATTAACGTCCCGAATTCTTTAAGGCGTTAAAGGGGTATGTTAGCTAGCTAAGGTGCCAAAGCACCTTAGCTATAGAAGGTTACGCTCTGATCGGAGGATAATTGTTCCGTTGCTAGGCTATACAAAAGCAGTACGCGCGCTCAGAAGCTGCGCAATTAACTGAATACAACAACGCAACTGACATCCCTTATATCTAACAGAAAGGATAAATTTGCTGTACTATTTAAATAACGTAGCAGTTTTTTAATATATTCTTAATAATTTTTAAAAAGGTCTCTATAAATTTAACCCGAGTTAACGTTATAAACGTTATAATAGGTTTAATAATGTAAATAAAAAACTTAAATCTTTTTATCACGCTTATATATTCGAAAATATTTTCCTTATTAATAACGTTGTCGTATTTTATAACGTGCTTTAAATAATCCTTAACGAATAATAAAAGCCTTTCTTGCATTTCGTTTAAGCCGATTAACTTAAATGATTTTCCGATATACTGCTATTAGTTTAACTTAGCGTTTTAGTTGGTAAAAAAAAAAGATAAGCCGTATGCCTTGGTATTATTTTACGTTACCTAAACTTTTAACGCATAGGTTTTTAATTAGCTGTTTCGTAACGCTTTTAAAATGTTCTTTATCAACTCCGAAAAGCAGAAAGGTATTTATATATAACGAAATAACGTTTTTTATTTCCGTATTACGATAAATCGCGTCGTTCGAAATTAATAAAAAAAGCCCAGTTTTATAAATAACTTTTTAAGGTTTTCTTATTAAGTAATTTCGCTTTGCTTTAGGCCATATAATAAATATATTAACTTGATAACCTTTTTAAAAAAATACCTGTATTTTTCCTTATTTTCCGGGTATATTTCGAAATACGTTATTAGTAGAACAAATTATTTTATTTAAATATCCTTTTTTAAGTTATTATTTAGATGTAAGGTAATATATGGGTCCAAGCCTGGAAAATAAGGCTGAACTAATATACAGAAATCATGCTACGATTAATTTTTACGATAGATATTATATTCAGTATCTTTAAATACGATAACTTTTTAAATGATTTTTTACGGTTTGGATAGATTATATACCTTAGTTCCGTGCGTCATTCCGATTCCGACTGGTGGTTGCTAATAAGCTTCGGCCATGGTGAACCTTATGCCTGCTGGCCACGGTTTAGCAGGATCCTTAAAGGTTTTACAGAGAATAACTTTGTACGGTAAACCTTAAAAGATAAACCTTAAAAGCGTATAAAAAGCGCATAAAAAGCTTTGCAAGCCTTCGTTATTTTACGATTAAAAAGTTCAATTTCGATCTTTTTACGGTTTCTTAAGTTTTTATTAATTAAGATACGAATTAAAACAATACAATATGTTATACGAATACAAAATACTAATTATTCGGAACGGGAAGGTTTCGATAGAAACTGTTCCGTTTACGGTAATCTATTCGAGAAAAATTACCGTATAATCTAAAGTAATTAACGTGATTATCGATTTAGAAAGTTGTTTTAAAGAAAATCGACTGCGCTTTTTAATTTTCGGGTATTACCTTATTTTCGATACCAAAAATTCGCCTTTTTACGAGCTTATTATGAATAATTTCGATTTAACGGAAAAATTACTAGCGAAAGTATAAGGGAATAAGGATAATAAAAATAACAAGTTGGATAATTCCGAAATTTAGCTGCTGGAACATTATACGTTAAAGGATTACGAGCGTTGGTTTGTTCGGTTATTTAAAACCGCAAGGAACTGTTACAAAAACAGGGGTTCTTGTTTAAAAGGGGCCAACCTTTGAGGCCTAGCGCGAGCATTCCAACGGCTAAACCCCGGCTGAGGAAACTTGGCTTTCGAAAGTGATCTAGGTAATCTAACGGATTGATCAGATTACATAGATTACATAGATTTACGATATACTTACCAAAAACGGGATGAATATATAATGGACCAGTTTTTTACGTAGATAGCCTCTGAATAGTTCGCTTCTTAGTTATTAATCTAAGCTTTTAACCAGAAGCAACTGTACCGTTTTTTGATTAAAGGAAAAATACTTCAAATCTTTTTAACGAACATATTAAATTATTCCTTGCCTTATTGTTACATGTAAATCAAGACTTTTTTCGGATACTGCTTATATCTTTAGGTGGATATATAACAGGTTCGTTACATTTTGATAATTCCTTAATTAATAGTCGACGAATAATTCAAGGCCCAATTAGATATGAACTTTCCTGAATTCAATAAAAACGATATTACAGAACGACGTTCAGAAAACAAATAGCATACCCGATTTCCGTCGCTAATCGGTAAAGGATCAATAACCAAAATTAACGATTTACTCCTTATTAAAAAAATACTTCGACTTATCGACAACATAGCGTCCTTTACGACTCGAGCCTAAGGCGAATTTTTTTCCGCCCAGCAGCAGTTTACCCCTTCCCTTAAAGATACTATCGAAATACGAAACGAATTAGAAAGTAAGGAGGAATATAAAAAAAAAAAGCCCGAGGCCGCAAAACCAGAACTTAAGGGCAAAAAAAAGGAACTTACTGCAAAAAAAAAGATGAATTTCCTAGCAGCAGAATTTCAAGCGTTAAAAAAGGAAAGTGCCAGATTTGCCCAAAAAAAAAAAGGGAAAAAGCCTTTACCTTACCCTTATTCGACTTTGATCCATATTACGAATTCCCTATCCTACCTTCTGGATATTACGGGATATCTAAAGTTAAGGGGTATAAGCCAGCTGCTTTTAAACCCTATAATAAATTTACAGACGTGGAAAAATTCCTAATCCAGGCCCGGATTTATTTCAAATTCTACCAGAGTTCCTTAATGGAAAACTATCAGAAAATACTGGCTATTTCCTAAGCACTTACAAGGAAAGTCCTTTCATGGTTTAAGCCAATCCTGAAAGATTACCTAAAAAACTACCCTAGAAACTTATCGGACGTTACAAATCATATCTTTAGCAATTATAAGCATTTCGAAAATCGAATAAAAGCTTTATTCGGAAATACCGATAAAAAACAACATGCGGTAAAGTAACTGTACTTGTTACGACAACTCAAGTTAGCAGCAGAATATACGACCGAATTTAATTACTTAGCCGTTATCTTGCAACTATTAACAAACGTATTGTTTTATTTATATTACGACGGTTTAAAGCTTTAAATTAAAAACGAAATATATAAAGTACTTAAAACAGGATCCTTTAAGGAATACATAAACCAGGTTATTATCGTTAATCGACGCACCTTTAACAGGTACCTCGAAAAAAAAGGATCCAATAAGCGAAAGGACGAGAAAAATTCAAGTAATCGAATCCAGAAAAAAGGAACAGACTTCAAAAAAAAAGCCAGTTTAATTTCGAAAGATCCCAAAATAAACAAATCAAACATAAAATATTTTAACTGTGGCAAGAAGGGCTATTACAAAAGCAAGTATCGCTTCCCAGTTAAGCGAAATACCAAAAAAAGAGAAATTCCCTAACTTTAAAGAAAACCTTAAAAGAAGCCTTAAAAGAAGGTACGGATAGCAAAATATGAATCAGACAGCGAGGAAAAAAAGGAGGAGAAAAAAGTCAGCACCGCTTTTTTCTAATAAGAATTCACTATCGCCACGATAAGCGGGGTTTAGAACGGTAACCTAAAGTACGAGCGTTGCTTAACTTGCCAGAATTAGATTGCCAGAATTAGATTGCCAGAGCCTGCAGGTATCATTCCGGATAAACAGCTTCCAGGATAGCTATAAAGTTAGGATGCGTCTGTTATTTGGATAAACAAAAATGCAAGATTTACGAAAAAAACGGTTAGTTGCGGCCAGATCCTAGCAATTACGAACAGCTATCCCCCGAACTCTGTAAGTTCTTTAAATACACGGTATACCCGAAACCCGACAATACCAAAGCATAACAAACAAACAATTACAACTTTTTTTAACTTTTCTGCCTGTTACGATTATAGTTATTTGACCTATCTGCGAGCCAAAGAAAACAACGATTGTTGGCCCGGTTGGGATAAGGAGATACTTACTGAGCCAAATAATAAATATAGATGTACTAAAACTTCCCGATAGCCAGAATACCTTAAGTCCTATTACTTGCACCTAGAATCGAAACAGAGCCAATAAGCCATTACCTAAGGATGCATGTGTTACTCGCCGATGCTGTACGAGATACATAAAGTTCTAACCGTAAAGCTATACCTGTGAGAAACGAAAGATAAGCCAAGATCTCCTTTATACGGGAAGGAAGGTCCGACCCAACCTCCCTTTATTTTAAAACCTCAGTACAAGTTTGGAAAGCGAACTTGGTTTAAATGTACAGACGATTATTGTTCCAAGTATGCAGTTAGAAAGGCTTGCGAATGAAAACGTTTCTAACACAATCAACTTTACCAATTAAAAAACCTTAAAGGCTTTCGATATTAAGGCATCGAGGAACCCGCCGATACAAAACCTTATACGAAACCAGAACAGGATTTAGGAATTAAATCGAAATTCCCCTATATTATGGAAATAAGACATTTACGGCCATAATTAACTTAGGAGCAGAAGGAAACTTCATTTTATTAACTATGGCAGAAAAGTACCAGATCCCTTGGAAATACAAGCTATAGTCCTACAAACTACGCACCGTCGATGGAAGCCTGGTTACTTACGAAAACGGGCAAGTTTTCAGAAAAACAGAAAAGCTTCCAGTTTAAATATAAGGACATTCCGAAAGGATTGTTTTCGACATAGCCGACATTTTAGGACATAACATTATCCTGGAAATGCCTTAGCTCCGTTCCAGCAACCTACGTATTAATTAGAAAAAACAAGCATTTTCCTGGGAAAACAAGGCAAAACTAATAGAAGAAAACAATCAAAGGGTTTGCTATGTCATTAAGGAAATACGAATCCCAGATTAAAATGCCACAGTACCTTAGAAATATAAAGGATTTAAAAAGTTATTTAAGGATAGAAAGGACTACGAGCTACCCCTTTATGGTTAATGGGATTACAGGATACCTATCAAGGAAAGGCATTATCCCAAATTCCACAAGATCTACTATATGAACCCTGAAAAATCCAAGGCCTTATGGAAAAGTATACAGCTGGATTTAAAAAAAGGATATATTTAGCCTTTTAACTCTCCCGCCGGTTATCCCGTCCTTATGGTTCCGAAAACGAAGGACGGCAAGCAAAAAATTGACGAAGATAGAAACCCGGTTTTCAGAAAAATAATCGATTATAGACAGCTGAACGACATTACAATTAAAAACGGCTACTTTTTAACTTTTATGAATACCTTAAAAAAAACGCCAATAAAGCCAAATGGTTTACCGCATTAAATTTCCGCGATAGCTATTATCGTATTAAAATAGCCAAAAACGAAAAATAGAAAATAGCGTTTAAAACAGTATATGGATTTTATAAGTACAAAGTTATGCTAATAGGACTTATTAACGTTTCCGTAAGTTTCTAACGTTTAGTTATAACCATTTTTAGATAGTTCCTAGATAATTTTGTATTTGTTTACCTCGACGACATTCTTATCTATTCCGAAACGTTAGAGGAGCACAAAAAGCACGTTGCCCAGGTGCTTAAAATATTAGATAAAGCAAATATTCGAATTAACCCAGCTAAAAGTGTATGGTATATATAAAAGCTGGACTTTTTGGGATTTATATTTATTCCCGGATAAATTTAAATTTAACGCTCTAAGTTAGAAGCAGTTAAGAACTGGCCTATTTTTAACAAGGCAACCGTTATAAATATCCGACAAATCTTAGGATTTACGGATTATATACATAGCTTAATTAAGGAATATGAAGATATAGTTAAATTATTAACGAAATTTACCATTAAGGAATACGTCGGAAAGGAGTTTAAGCTTTTAAAGGAAGTTAAGGAAATATTTCGAATGTTAAAGGATGCAATTATTAGTGGACCCGTTATAAGGATGCCCAATCCAGATAAAAAGAAACGCCTGAAGACGGATGTTTTAGATTACATATTAGGTACCGTTTTAAAATAACTGGAAAATAACGACAGATGGTACCCAGTGGCGTATTATTCCAAAGCATTTCGAGATGCAGAATTTAGATATCCGATTTATAATAAGGAATTACTAGTAATTATTAACGCTTTTAAAAAATGGGAACCTTTTCTTAGCGGAACGAAAGAACCTTTCGATATTTACTTTGATTACAAAAATCTTACTCGATTTATGAAAGTACAAGAACTGAACAAACGATACGAAACTTGGATAATTTTCTTATCGAAGTTTAATTTTAAAATCTACCATATCAAAAATAAGGAAAATGTCCAAGCGGATATCCTAAGTCGTAAAGGTAATTACGATTCCAAAATCCCAAAACGCTATATATAGATATTATAGGTTGCGGAAGATAACACTTTATAACTATGCGTAATTTTAAAATAACCTATGCCGAAGCTTTTGGTATAGTTTAGAAATTCTTACAATTTAAGCGAACGGAAAAAAGTAAAATAATTAAAAAGGTAGTTTAAGAATTAACTTTTATATTATGGCAAAATTTACATATTAAAAGAACGATAAAAAGAGTTTATTAAGAAATTCCACGAAAACCTTCTATATAGATATTAAGGAATTTTCAAAATTATTAAGTAACTGAAAGAAAAGTACGATTTCTTTAAACTTTAACGGGTAATTAAATAAATCATCAAGAATTGTAATATTTGCAACAAGGCAAAAGCAGCCCGATATAAGCTTTATGGCCTGCTGTAACTTACAGATATTCCCGATAAAACATGGAATATTATTGCTTAGGATTTCATTATCGGTTTACCTTTATCGAAAAACCCCGTTATTAAAGTCGAATATAATGGAATATGGGTAATCGTTAACAAACTTACTAAATATAAGTACTTCCTACCTTTTAAAGAAAATACGATAGCAAAACAATTAACGTACGCCTTTATACGACATTACCTCGATAAATATGGAATACCAGAAAAGATTATTTCCGACAGAAACAAGCTGTTTATATCTAAATTTAATACCAGTTTTTTTAAACAAATTAGCGCTAAGCTTAAATTTTTTATAGTTTATTACCTACAAATAAACGGATAAATTAAACGATTAAATTAGACGTTAGAATAGTATTTACAAAATTATATTAATTATTAACAAGATAATTAGGTAAAACCTTTACTATTTGTTTAAATAACTTATAATATTTTTATTAACGAAAACATGGGCGTATTTTCTTATATAACGGTATATAAATACGAGGCAGAAACCCAACAACCGGAACAATAACTAAACAAAGCCCTTAAAATCGCCACAATTACATTACGAATAAAGATAATCGTAACAAAAGTTAAAACGATCCAAGCCCGTTTGCAAACTAAGTTATAATTCCTATAACAACAAATAACCCAATATTATAACAAAAAAAGAATTAAGGAACTAATCCTATCAAAAGGAAATAAGGTTTACTTGTTACGGTAAAAACTTAATGCAACTTTGAATATTTCATAAATCAAAACAAAAAAACCCAGTAACAAGTTCGATTTCAAAAAATTTGGCCTTTTTAAAATTAACGAAGTTATTTCTAAAACTAACTACCGACTATTATTACCCAAAACAATAAAGATATACCTTATTTTTTACATTTCCTTACTTGAACCAGTATTTAAAAACGCCCCGTTAAAAAAAGACTTAAAACTGGAAGATAATACCGACGAGTATAAAGTCGAAAAAATACTGGATTCCAGAATAGTCAAAAACAAAATCCAGTATCTAATCAAATAAGAAAGATATTTATATAAAGAAAACATATAAGAATTACTTAACTACCTAACGAACATGAAAGACTTGGTTAAGGCGTTTCATTGCCAAAACCCTAACCGACTGTTTCTAGCATAACCAAAGTTGCAGACGACAAAAGTCCCCCGTTTAAATTTACCCTAACAGCGCTTCAATCGAAAAAAGACGCCTTCGTTATAATGTTTATTTCGGAAGCAAGTTACGCTTGTTCCGTTTTTATGCGACGTTGCTTTTTTTCCAGTTTTTCTTATTTTTCCATTTAATCCAATTCATAACCTTTCTTCAAAATAGCAAAGGCCTTTTTCTATAAAACGTCTTGTTAAAAACGCAAACGTTTTAACCGACCAAAAAGTTCTATTAACTTATCCTCCACTTTACGCTGTTTTTTTTGCAAACGTTTACGTTCCTTTTTAATTTTTACCAAGAAGTTTATATTTAACACGTCACAAGCCGAACGTTAATAACGGATGTAATAACCATAACTTGGAATGTCCGTTACAAAGAAATAGTTGCGTTTTCTAAAACGGATATAATTCGAATAAAAAACAACCTTGGAGCCAAACTTCTCGATGGAGTTTGTACGGTTATCGCGTGCTTTGCGTTAGTTTAGCCGAAATTTCTTTTTTTTTTCTGGATACGGCCTATTATAATAAAGTTAGCTGAAAAGTGCCAAAACTTTTTTCAATTATTAAGGTAGCTATTTACGATTCTTATTTTTAGGACAAAAATCCTTAAAAAAGGGAAATAATGTTACAAAAACAGGGGTTCTTATTTAAAAAGGGCTAACCTTTAAAGCCTAACGCAAGCACTTTAACGGTTAAACCCCGGTTAAGGAAACTTAGCTTTCGAAAATAATCTAGGTAATTTAACGGATTAATCAGATCACATAAATTACATAAATCCACGATATACTTACTAAAAACGGGATAGATATATAATAGACCAGTTTCTTACGTAAATAACCTTTAAATAGTTCGCTTTTTAGCTATTAATCTAAGCTTTTAACCAGAGGTAACTGCACGGTTTTTTAATTGAGGGAAAAGTACCTCAAATCTTTTTAACGAACATATTAAATTATTCCTCGCCTTATTGTTACCTGCAAATCAAGACCCTTTTCGGATACTGCTCATACCTCCAGGTGGATGTATGATAGGTTCGTTACAGGAACTTCCAGAATTCGGAGAGGAACCGACGTGGATAGGGGAGTACGATTAGGTAATTTGGAGTCGCGTTGGAGTGAGATATATAAGCGGTTGGTATTGCACCAATTCTTTAACCTTGGAGGAACTTACCTGCGAGACGGAAGGGGGTAGTGAAGCTAGGAGTTGAGTAGCAATCTATCATTTTATCCAAGTGCATATACGGTTACGTCTTTTCGAAGGAGAGTTATTATTTAGATATAATGCAATAAAATCGATCTATATAATATACCATCCCAAAATATCTTCAAGGTTTACCGTACAAAGCTATTGTCTGCTTTCAAAAACCCTGCTGAACCCCAGCAGGTATAAGGTTCACCAGGGCCGAAGCTTGTTGGCAACCACGTATCAGTTAGAATCGGAGTAAGGCACGGGACTGAAATGTGCAATCTATTTAAACCGTAAAAACCATTTGAAAAGTTATCGTGTTCGAAAATATTAGGTATAATATCTATCGTGGAAATTAATCGTCGAATGATTTCTATATATTGGCTCAGCCTTATTTTCCAGGCTTGGACCTAATTTACTTACATATTATCTAAAATAAGCAGCAAAAGTTATTAGGATTTTTTAATATACAGTTCTTGCGGTATTCGCCGTTATTTTATTATAGTTAATTCCTTTCGGCTATGTAGAACTTTTAACGTAAATACGGGCCTTTTAATTATTTAATTTTTTTATAAACGTATATTTCTTTTTTAATACCTATTTAGCATTAACCAGGTATTTATAGGTCTTGTTAGCCGTTATAAAAGAAAAGCTTTTTCGTAAAAGGTTTTTCTTAATTTTTATAAAGATTACTTTAAGCCATATTTTTCGTTCTGGACTTTTTATAGCGTTTTTCAATAACGGACCGTCGTTTACTGTAACGTATCCATAGTTTCTAACAAAGTAGCTATTGTCGCTATTACTTAACAATAAGAAGCTTTGGAAACTTTTTGGATCGCAATCCAGGTTGTAATCCTTTTTTGGGTTAAATTTAACTTTAGTTCGCGTATTAGTTTAAGGGCTTTATTTGGAGCTTTTAAGGTATATAGCTCGGGCATTGTTTTTTTCGGACGCTTTTTTTGCGTTTAACGTTTTTGGTTTCCTGGTTCGTATTATCTTCTGGAATAACGTTATCGTTTTCGTTTTTTATTCCAATATCTTTTTGTTTCTAACAGTATTTAAGACGTTTTTAAACAGGTTATGGAAGTAATCGAATAATATCCTTAGAGTTAAAATGCTGTTTTAGCTTTTCCAAGTTTTTGTAAATTATAATGTAAAACATAATAAGCATTCTCCTACTTTTTAATAGTTATATCTTGTAATTATGGATACCTTAATAACCTAATAATATGCTTTTTACTTTACGGGCTGTTACCTTCTTTAACTTAATCCTGTAAACCTTATCGATTAGGATTAGGTATCTGCTACCGAGGATCCGAAAGTAATTAGTGTTAGGCTTATAGGATTTCTTAAGGTTAAGATTAAATTCGTTTTTAAAGCATTTTAAAGATGCTATTCTTTTTATTATAAACTGTCTAATTTTATTAATCGTATACGTTGTAACCTTCATAATAAAGTCCCAGAAATAGGTTGGTATTTTTATTTATATAAACGTTGCGTAAGGTTTATTTTTAAAAAGTTATATGCTCTTTTTTATAATACCGTTTTAATATTAGTTATAGAAAATTAAAAATTACTTACTTAATACTCTTAATTGCATAAAAAGTTTTAATAATCGTTATATCGAATTCCTTAGGGCCAGTAAAATGTAAATTTAATATTATTTTTTTAAAAAAAACGTTTTTAAACGTTTGGCAATTTGGATAATATACGTATATAAGCTTTCTTATACCTTGTGTTTAATTTTAAACAAATAATACTTTCTGGAACCTGAAAAAGCGTTTATAATAAAACCGAAATAACCGTTATTTTCGATGCTAACAGGCTTAACGGACCCTATATCATACCAAATAATCTTTCTTACGAATCTTACTTTTTTTTTAAAAGTTTATAAAAAGGATCTTCTATATCTTACCTTTGTTATAAGTCGTATAAAAATATCTCTATTTTCTTAAGATTTAAATCGATTCTAGTAAACCCTTTAATAATCTAAATTAATCGTTTTATACCAAGGTAACAAAATCGGCGGTACTAAATGATAATTTTCTTTATAAGTTTTTTAATTATAAAAATCTTTCCGTTCTTAAAAACGCTTTAAAGCATTTTCTTTCAGGTTATCGCCAGTTTTACCAAATACTTCCCCCAGCTCGTACCTCTATTAAGCGTTCCTTAACTTTAAGACCTTAATAATGGGCTACGGCTTGCCGTAAAGTTATAAAAAAAGCCTTTCCGAATAGCGTTAATCGTTATTAGCTGTAACTTATTAAGGTTTACCAAGGTATTCTTATTTAGGTAATCTTTTTTTCTGTAATATATTTTTATACAGAACACCTTTAAAGGAAACGTATTCATACATAACGTATACTTTACCGCAATCTCGTTTTTTTTTTACAAGAACCTTTTAAAGACCATTTTACTATTTTTACAAAATAGCAATTATTAGCTTATCTTTTGTTAGTATTTGGATTCCTTTAAATCTGATATTTAAAACGTTATTTCGTTCGAAATTCTTAATATTCTTGGTAATATTAACGTTAATTTTTAAGCCCTCGAATAATTTGTTTTTATCGTTTTTTATGGAAAAATAAATGTATAAAAATATTATGGCGTTTTTTACGACAACTGCTTTAGTTGCTTTAAGGGTTTCGGCAGCTGTAACTTCAGTGCGTTCGATTGTTGTAGTTATAGTGCATTCGGCTGCTGTAACTACCCTTGTTTCAGAGCATTTAGCTACTGTAGCTTTAATCCTTCCGACTGCTGTAGCTACTGTTCCAGGGCACTTAATTGCTATAACTCCTGGAACTTCTTTTTAAATCATCTTATCGTACCACTGCATTAGCTTTTGCAGCTGTTATTCGTTGACGTAGGCGCTGAACGTTTTTCCATTAGAACGATATAGGTCTTTCAGACTTTTAAGGATAAACTGCTCCTTGTCCTGACCACCTTTATGGGTGTTGCGAGAGCTGTTGTTGCTGTTGTTGTTGCTCTGACATTGGCTATCATTCTGACTTTGCTTTCCTTTCTTTCCTTTGCCGCTTTTCTCCTTTTGCGGCTTAGGGCAGTTCTTCGTTAGCTACCCGTACTTGCCATAGTTAAAGCAAAGTGGCTTACCGTTTTTGTTCTATGCGGGCTTGTTATTTCGGGAGTCCTTGTTGCCTCCCTTTGCTTTCTGAGCATTGTTAGACTTCTTGTTGTTTTTCTTTTGCTGGAACTTTTATGGAATTTGCTGTTAAAGTCGTCGATCAGTTACTAAAAGGGGTAATCCGTTTACCGTAGTATTTATTACGTGGTTTTGTATAATCTGCTAGCCTTGTTTTTTATAACGGTAAAAAATATAATAATATGTTTTTCGTTCCGTAGTTTCATATTATAATCGTTTATTTCTCGTAAGAGATTTTAAAACTTAGTAATAAATTATATTAAATCTTTACCGTCATAAGTAATTTTGCTAAGTTCTTTCCAAAAGGACCTTTACCTAGCCTTGCCTATGGCGGCGTAGGTTTTCCGTAAGGTTTTTAACATTTTCGTACTTTTCTTAATACTTGTAATTAATGTTAAAAGCGCCTTTTTATAGGTTTTGGTAATTTCTTTAAGTAAATGTAACTAATTTAATCATTTCAGCTTTATACCGTCCACGTAATTAATTTCTTTAAACGTAAGATTTAAAGCGTTGCTTTAAAGCTTTTAATTGGCCTAACCTAATAGGTGATTTTTTTAAAAGCTGTTAGCTTTCTAATAATCTATATCAAACCTATCTATAGCCCCTTAATGCCTGCACCAACTGAGTACACCCGATTTTGTATATATTTTGCAACGTTTTTAATTAATACTAGCATTACTATAACATATCTATTGTTTTTTAATATTATATAAACTGCGCCGATTCTTTGACTTTTCTAACATTTTTGAACTTCTTGATTTATCTACCTTATTATATTAGTTGATAGGGAGGCCTGCCGAAAAGAAAGCTTGTAAGCATAACAACGCGGTGTTTTTTACCGTTTTTATAACGCGCCAAGTTGCAAGTAAATGCGAAAAGAAATAGAATGCGTTAAAAATGATAATTTGTTGGCAAAAGTGTGTTACAATTAGGTCTCTAATGCTATCTAATTGATATCTTACAAATTGAACAAAGCGAGGAACTATATATAACTGATAGGGCATGCTTGCTACTAGGCCAAAAGATCTAGCCGCACTAGGGGTTAGCTAATCCGACAGTATATACAGCTATATACTGCTGCATAAATATAACCTTCACCTTCTTTTTTAATTCTAGGGCCATATTGAAACCCGTTTGTTTCTTTTATTGTTTTAATATATCACTTTAACTATCGATGCGCTTTTATGGCTTTAAGGTTATTTAAAACTTTTTAAATATTGTCGGCGTTGTTTTAAGCTTTGTAATTTATTAAAACCTTTTTCCGGTCGATTTATATAAACTCTTTAAGCTTTATAGGGATAAAACTAACCTTATTTTCTAAAACAAACTGGATTTATATTCGGCATCACGATTTAACTTCGGGCAGTTTTTTGTTATATGGCCGTATTTACCGTAATTAAAGCAAAATAGCTAACCGGTTTTATTTCAAAACGGCTTATTTACTGTTATCGTTTCGCGTTATATACATTTCTGGCCTTTTTCGCATTTTTACTTTATAATTCGGCGATCTAGTTACATTCTTGGTTTATCGTTATGCTTAAGTATTAACGAGATATTCTTTTTATCCGGCCTTTTTAAACCAAAACTATTATATCGTAATTACCTTCAAGGATTAAATTAATAAATCTCGTAACTTACTATTTAACGTTAACGAGTATATCGATCATGTTATAATGACGAACGAGGCTTTTGAAATCGATTATATAGTTAAACGGCCATTATTTTTGGAATTCTATTTCTCAAATTATAACTAGATTTAAAGGTTTATTTTCTTCTTAATATCTTACGTTCCGTATAAACGCTTTAATAACCTAACTATTTTCATATTTTTAGTAAATCTCTAACGACTAATATAATGCCCTTTTTAATGTTTCTAATAACAGCAGTAATTAATTTGGTTTTGTTTACAGAAGTAAGCTTTATCGGAGTACTGTTATGGTACCTAGTCGCTTTAAAAGCTATTCAAATAGCCGTTTTTTATATTTCTCAGTTATTACTAATTTAAAGCCGATTCTTTTCGCTAAACCTACAGTCGAAATACCTTTAACCCAGGTATCTATCTTGATCGCTGCTCTTTTTTGATAGCTTGGCGAATATCTTTATCATTTTCTCTATATCGAAGCTTTCCGATTGACCTCCTACGTCTTTTTCAGACGCTGGAATCTTTTTAAACGCCATCGTAGCTTCTTCCTTTTCTTTCGGGTTTTCTTAAATTCTTTTGGACGTTACCGCGTCAACAAGCGTTACGTTTCAAATCGACTTACGGCTACTGCTTTAAACGGATGCTTATCTTTCATTTAAAACGATCAAGGAAACTTTAAGACTTTTCTTTTTTAAACCGAATTAATTCCATTGAAATTTCTCTTCAAAACGCTTTTACGCCGAGTCTGCCGTTTCGATTATTGGGCCTATTGACGAATCTTTTCTCGTATTAAAACGGTATCTTAAGTACAACACAAAATTGGTATATAGGAAAAATAATTATACCAAAAGACTGAACCAGAAATTGCTAACATGTCAACAACAATGTATTGCAATTAGGTCTCTGGTGCTATCTAATTAATGTTATACAAATTAAGACCTTGCCTCCACATCATAAATTTACCCACTTCCTGAATTCGTTTCGGAGCAAATTACAGGATAATTAAAAGTCTATAACTAAGTAAATAAATATAACAAAGAAACGGTGGTTTACAAGCGGATTTTATAAATGGTGTACGATATTAAAGGTTGTATTTAAGTTGAAAAGAAAAGGTTTATGGGTGATATACAATGTTTAACTTCGGGTTTTAACTAAAAGAGCAAATATATCATATATCAATAGAAAAAATAACTTTTATTTAAATTCAGAATATAATCAGAGGTGGCGTTTTTACAATCTTGAGATTAGGCCATTTAACTTTAAATATATATTTTTTAAATAATTTATGAAAAAAAAGCATCTAGAAAAGTAAGAAAAAATATTATAAATAAACTAATACGAACGAATAACTCAAACTATATATTTTATGGATTGAAGCTCCCGGAATCACGTATTAGCAACGTTTGCTCTGTTGAATCATTCTATGTTTTTTGACAATAAGTAAAGTTTCGAAAAATAATTAATTTTTATTTTCCTAGGAAAAATGTACTTTTATACTATTTTACCCGTTACAAGTATTATATATCTTCAAATATATGTTTTGCCTCGTTGGAAATATAAATTAATTATTATCTAATATAGGCGTATTTATTTAATTAAAACAACGAGATCTTTACACGTTTAGAAAACTGTAAAAAGATTATAAGAAAAGTACAATATTGTATTCCATATAAACATGTAATACAACATCTAGGAAAAAGGTTACTTATTAGTATATTTTACTTATATTAATACGTACTTAATATTATTAGCTTTAATTTATACTTTTAGCAATATCTGCGATATACTACGCTTATGTATTATTAATTCTAAACCCATGTTTATTCTCTAATAGCTTTTATATAGCACTTAAAGCAATACTTTATTAAAATGTAAATATAAATATTATAATCTTTATTTATTGATATTTTAATATAATAAAGTGTTTTTATAAGATATTACAAATATTAATATCGCTTTTAAACCTTTCATATTATTCAGAATAATATATATTGATTTTTATATTTAATATCAGTGCTAATAGTATAACGTTCAGAGGTTATATTCGAAATAATTGCCTATAATCTAATTGTAAAAAACTTTTTATAGTTCACTTTTTGATATATATAATTTACTAAAATATTTAAATCCTAACGTAAGTATTTTTTAAGTTTTCACTTTATGTCGATTGTTTAGCTTTATATAAAACTACTTTTCAAAGATATAACTTAATTATCTCTAATTTTGGATTTGTTTATTTAATTATTGTTACGTAATTCTATATAAAACGTTTCCTTTTATTAAGCTTTTTATTCGTTCTAACGTTTTATCTTTTTTAAATCCCTTATATATTACTTTGTACAATATCCGAAATTTTCGTTTTCTTTTTTTTAATATAGTTTTATTATCGAATTTCTATATTCGTTGCTTTTAAAGTTCCAATTTGGGAAGTGGGTCAATTTAGGAAAGGGGTTTACTTGTAACGGCTGGGCTGGTTAACCAATAATTAAACCTAATCGTGTGGGCTTATATTGGTAGTGGTACTGTAGGAAACTAAGTAATGATGAATAAACTAGTTACGTCTGATAATAATAGATAACCAAAGATAATCTGGGTAATTAAGTTATATTACAAATTAATGTTATTTAAGATTATTGGAAAATAA
Organism: Monosporascus sp. 5C6A; assembly: GCA_004155035.1. Taxonomy (NCBI): domain Eukaryota; kingdom Fungi; phylum Ascomycota; class Sordariomycetes; order Xylariales; genus Monosporascus; species Monosporascus sp. 5C6A. The sequence goes on along the minus strand of QJOB01000175.1, from coordinate 108,952 downwards.
CGACCATATGTATTTTACCTTTAGCTTAAGGCGCTTAAGGCGCTTAAACATTTAAGCCGGTTACATAACCTTAAGTTATAATTAGGTTTTGTTTTTCTAAGATTTCGATCGTTTTTGGAAAAGTCAAGCTTTATTAAGTTATAATACGATTTTTTTTTAACTCTTTGCTTTTAAAAATCAATTTGTTTGTTTATCGGTTTTAAGTAAGGAATTTTTTTTTAATTTTTCTTCTAATGTTTTTAAGGTTAATTATTATATCCCGTCGAATTAAAAAATTCCGTTTTTGCCATGGTATTAACGCTTTTATTTTAACTAAGCAAATTATCCGAATTAATTTTACGATACTTTTTTCATTCCGGATATAAAAGAAAGGTATAGATTATAATATTTTTCGTAATTCTAGAAAACATACGCGTTATATCCGGTACGAGGACTTTTATAACGTTTTCGGACTTTCAAAAACGGAACATAAAAAATTATTAAATAAAGAAAATCTTTCGGAACGTAAGAAAAAGCAGGTTCGGGAAATATTACGTACTGCCGCTAACAAACTAAATCGTTTTTAAAGCAACGACGATTGTTTCGTAATCGTAAGTTGGAAATATTCCGGCGTAATATTAAAAGTATTAAGGAAATAAAAAGATTTGTTCGTTTTTTTTAAAAAAAACTGAAAAAAACTATTTACCGAAATTGCTGCATTAATACAGGCCGTAACCCTGATTAATTGGTTTGGTATTAGCGCTACCGATTAGTTTAATTTTGATGACGTAAATTAAAGTACGCTTATAACGGGTTCCGGCGTCGTTAATAAAAGTTCTTTAAAAAGCGCTGAGCGTTTATGAAACTTTTAACAGATTTCCAGATATTTTCGAAATTTGGGTAATTTTTTTATTTAACTAAATAGTTAATAAGTCGGTTTTTTTTATATACGTTCAAGATTTTCTTTATTTCGTATACTGGTATATTTCTTTGCTTTATTTTTTCGTTTTATATTAATTTTAATAATATCTGCTAATAATTTAAATTAGAAACTATGAAAAACTAAATGGAACTTAATTTCGGTGGCAATTTTAATTCGTAGTTTTTTTTGAAATTTTCTTGGTAACTTTATATAGGTCTATATCCTTAAAATCCAGCTTTTAGTTTACGCGTTTGGTTTTAATATTTTTGATGGTTAGGTAAACCACATTTCCTTTTAAAAAGGTTAATCTTTTGAATTTCTTTTTGTTATAATTGTTATGGTACGTACAGGTCACCTGGCCCCACACCTGACAACAGCTGGCGGGGTGGCTCGTGCGCCAAGCCCTAGCCCACATCTTCTATTTCTGTCAATCTGTCAGAGGAACCTTTTCCGTTTTTCCTTCCTTTCTCTAGCTTTAGATTCTACAGTAGTCAATGGGAATTCGTTTCTCTTTCCGAAGCCCTTGGCCCGTAACACTGTCGTAATATATTCTTATCGCTGGATTCTTAAATAAGGAAAGTTTGGTAATAAAATTTATGCAAGGTCAAGTGCTATTAGGTATCTAGCTATGTACAAGCTGACGCCGGCTTACTATATACATACACGACTGGTTATACGATGCGACCGGGGAGCACCCCCTAAAAACCGTACCTATAGACGGGCCGGATGAAAAACCGTATAGGAGTCTTGGAACGCGATAAACAAATCAATGGGTATACACGATGATTTGATTGGTTGCAGCTAAAGCTAGCCATAAAATTTATAATAATTAAATTTTATGGTTGCTGTAAAATTAAAAATGCTTATAGTTTCTTATATAGTTTATACCATAAGGCCTTAGTTTTAACGCAAACGTCGCATTTTCGTTTAATCTTTTATATTGTTATTTTTATTTTAAAAAAGCAATAAATGCGGTATAATCGCTTTAAGGTTTTGTAAATCCTTAGATATCTATAAAATGAATATTAATATATATCCCATATTAGATCTTACTAACAATCTTTTAGAAGCTGGATTTTGTTTCTTTTCTGATCGTCGGGTAGGTTATCGTTATATTATTAAATTCTTTAATATAAATCGAGAAATACTGCCTTAATGGTTATAATTTGTCGTAACTTTAAGTATTCCTTTAAGATACTATTAAAAATTCTATAGTTAACCTTAATTAACCCTTTTTCAAGTTAAGTCGTTTGCTAAAAGCGTTTATAATACCATTTTCGGATTCTTTTTAATGAATAATAACGAAATCGTACTTTGCTAACTTTTTTACGTAACGTAACTATCGTTTTGTAAATTCTCGTATAATGATGAAACGGGTAAAATTCTTATAATCTGTATAAACCTTAATTTAATAAAGGTTTCCTTTAAGTATATGCCTAAATTTTCGGAAAGTTTTGACGATAGCTATAAATTCTTTATCGGAAACAACGTAATTCAGTTCTGCTTCTTTTAACTTGTAAAAATAAAAAGCAATAAAATAAAGTACTTTTTGATTATTTCGGTATCCGATTACCGTACCTAACGTATAATCCGAAAAAATCGGTCTTTAACTTAACTAGGCGTTTTAGATCGTACATAATCAGTACTGGTTTACTAGTAATTGCGTTTTTAATTTATTAAAAAACTTGTTTTATTTTCGTTATTTATTAAAATCAGTTTCCAAATCAGTTTCCTTTTGTAGTAAAGTTAAATAAAGATGTCGCAATTTTATTAAAATATTTAATAAATTTTCGGTAATAATTAGCGAATCCAGTAAATACCTATACCTTTGTAATTATAATAAATATAAGCCAATTGGCAATTACTGCAATCTTTTTAAAGTTTATCTTAATGTATTTCGGAATAATAATATATCTTAAATATTTCATTTTTATATGTAAAATTAGGATTTTCTACGTTAACTAACAAATTAACGTTTTGTAAAACTTGAAAAACTTAATAAACGTATTTTATATGTACCTTTTCCGATTCTGAAAAAAATCAAAATATCGTTTAGGTAGTACAAAACGAAAATATCCAGGTATTATCGGAATATATAATTAATTATTCGTTAAAAGGTTACTGGTACGTTCGTAAGTTTTATTAATGTTACCAAATAATCATACAATCTATATTTCGTTTTAAAAGTTGTTTTTTATTTATATCTTAGTTTAATTCGAATTAAGTTATACCCGTCTTTAAAATTTAAAGCGGTAAGTTATTTGGTTCTTTATAGACGGTTTTTTATTTTAGTAATTAATAATAAAGGTGTTTTATTTTTAACAGTAATATCATTAAAATGTTGATAATTTATTATTAATCGTAATTTACTATTTTTTTATTACGAAAAATATAAAATATCCGGTTAAAGATATATATTGTCGAATCTAACCTTTTTAAAGTTTATCTTCCAGATACGTACGTAAAATATAAAGCTCTGCTTCGTTTAAATTATATATAAGGTAAAATTTAAGTAAGATACTTTCCTTAAAAACTATCTAATAATCCTATTTGCTATATTCTGATAACTTTGTTTTAAGCCTCTTTTAAAACAATTGTTTATATTTGCGATATTATAATAAAATATTAGCTATGTCTTCCTTTAGCTCTTCGGGTTGGTATTTTAAAATTTTGTTTATGTCGCAAAATTATACCTGAATAATAACTATAATATATCAGATATGTTTATTAAATTCTTTTTCTTTCTTACGCTTTATTCTTTTAAGTAATAAAGTTTCTATCGTATCTTTATACCTGCATTCGTTACTTTTCTTTCTTTTTACAAATTAAATATAAAAGTCTCGTTCGTTTTTTCTTGCTTATCGATAAGATATAAAGTTAACTTTACCTGGCTAATACTTTAATAGATTAAAGGGTTATATTAATATAACCATGGTCTTTTTAAAATTATTTCGTAATTCCCTAACGAAACGATATCGAAATCGATTATTTAAGTTCGTCCTTAAATAACAATCTCGAAATAATTAATTTCGCGTATAAATTTTCCGTTATTATAAGTGAATGCCTAACTTTCGGCGTTTTCGACGATATAAAAATTCTTTTTATCTTTTTATAGCAATCTAGGTTAATTTAGTAACTTCGGAGTAATATAATTGGCGTTTAAAATTCCGCAATCCATTATTGCGATATATTAATATGTTCTAATTCGTATTTTCAAGATAACAAAGTCGTTATTAGCTTTTGTTGTTATATTTAGAACTATTTTAGGAAGTTCTCATTGCTATTTCCGCTTTTTGCTATTTTAAAGCTTTTTTATAAATAACGTTCTTTTTTTAGAAACCCTGTAAATTATTAGATTTATTCCGTAAATTACTTACATACTTTCTGTATTTACTTTATTTCGCCTTCCTGGCGGCGCAGCTAAACTTCGAGTTGGAAAATCCTTTTTTTTGTTAATATAACTAATCTGCTATATCGCAAATGTCGTTTTCTCATTTTTTAATAACTTCTTATCTTATACAAAATATTAACTAGCTTTAGCTGGAAAACTCCGCTAACTTTTTTTGTAATGCCCTTCGTTTTCGAGGGTTTATTTCGAAAGCTAGCTGTAATTAAATTTCGATAATAATTTTCTAACAGTATTTGTTGACAAACTTTTAAATTAGTTTTTTTAAATCTAATAGTTATATTATATGAAATAACATGTAAAGTCCCTTTTAAAGTATCCTTCGCTTTCCGGCCATGTTAACATTAATGTTATATTTTCGACCTTTTTTAAATAATAATAGCTTGCAATTCTTGGTATTACTATTGGCTTTCTTGGTTATACCCCGTTCGGATATAAAAATCGAAACTTTCCTTTTATATACGGATAATTCGTTCGTAAATCCGTTATTTTTCTTCGGCGTAAACAAAATACTAGGACTAGTTACAGTTAACGGGATAAAAGACCGCATACCGGGCCTTTGCAAGGTAAAATAAAGGTTCAAGCCTCGAAAATAAGGCTAAGCCAATACACAGAAATTATTCCACGATAATCTTGTTACGGCTGCACCATACCGTTACGCCAGGGGCAAAAGATTGGCGGAATGATCGCAATTGTGGCAATCATTGTGGTGCTTACAGCTGCATATATACTGGAGCTGTCACGGTACCCCAGAACCGTAACAAATCTTCCACGACAAATATTATACCTAATATCTTTAAATACGATAACTTTTTAAATAATTTTTTACGGTTTAAATAGATTGCATACTTTAATCTTACGCCTTATTCCGATTCCGACTAATACGTAATTACCGATAAACTTCGGCCCTGGTGAACCTTATGCCCGCTGGGGTTTAGCAGGGTCCTTAACGGCAAAAAATAGCTTTGCACGGTAAACCTTAAAGATGAACCTTAAAGATAAACCTTAAAAGCTTACAAAAAGCTTTGCAAGCCCTTGCCAGTTTCACGACTATAAAGTCCAACCTAAATCGTTCCCACGGCATGCCAGGCGACCCCAAGTACCAGATACCTATTATCCGCTACGGGAAGGTTTCCACAGAAACCGTCCTTTTCCCAGCCATTTATTCAAAAAAGATGGCTCCACAATTCAAGGCGGTCGACGTCACTGTCGATCTGGAAAACTTTTCCTAAGCAAACCGATTATAACTTTTAATTTTCGGTTACCGTTTAATTACTGAACATAACAATAACCGATTTTCTAAATAACAGCAGTTTATACGGAATAATCTTACTTTAATGGAGGTATTACTAGCAAAACTGAAAAGGAATAATAATAATAAGTTGGACAATTCCGAAATCCAGTTACTGGAATATTATACGTCGGAAAATTACAAGCGATAATTTGCCCGGTTGCTTAAGATAACGAGAAGCTTCCAGAATTGCGAAAGGAATTGTGGATAAGAACTGCGAAACGGAAGGGGGTAATGAAGCTAGAAGTTAAGGTAGCAATCTATCATTTTATTTAAGTGCATATACGGTTACGCTTCTTCGAAAAAGAGCCGGGCCTTTTAAATTTGTTTTTTTACTGCTGCTTATAAAAAAGCCTTAACCGCTTTTAATTCCTGTCGCGCTTTTTTTGTTCGTTGTTATAACGAATATAAATCATGTTAACTTATCTATTGCCGTTTTGAATTTTCGGGAATCTCTTAAATACTAAAGTCCAGTATATTTCTTTGTCGGTTTTTTGGAACGCTTTATATTATCGGATAACATGTTCTATTTTGCCGTAATTATAACATTGTACCTAGTTTATGTTTCGTCGTTAAATCATATCAAATTCTATAAATCCTGGAATTATTCCGTAAAAGGTAAAAGATATCTCGCTTTTTTTTCTTAATTAACCTTAAAATATTTAACCTGCATAATAATATATTCTTTTTCTTTTTTTATTGTTTTTCGAACTATCGGTTATCGATTCTTACTGCTTCGGTAATGTATTTATCGAATGTCGTAAATCGTAAAAACTTAATAATCTTATTTTTAACGTTTTCCTTTAAACCTTTATAAAATATATCGATTAAAATATTGTTTTCCTTATCCGTTTACTTTATTTTTCCTATAAGGTTTCTGAATTTTACTGTATACTTAAAAAGTAATCTTTTTTAACGTAATTATAAAATTTATTAAGTTATAACGCGTTTTTCGTTCGGATTTTCGAAGTTACTTTGAAACTTATTTTCGAAATTAACATAACTGGAAAAAGTCTTCTTAATAATCTTTTCTTAATCAAATTCCCCCTTTTTTAGGAAGTTTTTCATAATACGTTTGAACTAATCGATAACGTTTTCTTTTAAATAAACCGTAATAACGAAGATTTAATCCGCTGGATTAGTAAGCCCTTTAAAACGGAAGTAAACTCGAACTTAGGTTAAAAAACTTCAAACGCTTCCTTTCCTATTATAAAACTAAGGTTTTTTAAGTTTTATTTTATAAGTGGCAACCGGCGCTAACTAGGCTATCATTACCTAATTGATAAGTTATTAAACGGTAACCTTAAGCTTTCGAATTTTATTTTAAAGCTATTAAGTCGTAAGTTCCGGAATAACGGTTACCTAAGTACTAGTAGATATATTAACGGTTCAAGTATTATGTAAGGTAATAGGTGGAAAAATAAGATAATGGCCGAATAGTAGCAAATTATTCCAAAAAATAAGTGTATTAACAAATTTCCATCTGGGTTATATGTAGGATGTATTATTACCAGGTTTTGTAGTAGTTTTTAATGTATGTGGGTCGGCGATTAGTTGCCGACGTTCTGCCGTGTTTTTTTGTTTTCTTATATTGTTTCCCTTTTTTTTAGCTGCTAGTTCCTAGCAGTTGTTGTTAGTTATATGCCCGATATATTAATTAACTTAGTTCCGGATGTAAGACGTATACGTTCCGGTATGGCCTAGTTGCTTAATACGTTTTGTTGTTTTAGGCGCCGTATTTATGAGGCCGTTACCGAACGTTTTCCGATTATGTTATTGTTTGTTCCCGCGTTATTAATTTTTTTAATATTTCGAACTTTAATTTTTGCTTGCGATTATTATCTTTTTCCGAACTATCGGCTTTTTTTCTATAGTTATTTTTTTAATTTTTGATTTTTTTTTCTGTTTCCGATTATTTACCGTAGTTATGTTTTTTTGCGAAAACCTTTTCGATAAATTTAAATACTTTCTTACCCTGGAATAAAACGTCCATTTTTATAACGTCGAAAACGAAAAGTTGAAGTTCGGAAAGCCATATTCATATTATGTCGGTTTTTTCCATTTCGATCTGGATATCGTTTACGTTACTAATTTTACCCGAAAAAACGCCGAAACTTATACGTATTATATTTAGGGAAAAAAAATGTTTTCGTATAAGTTTTTACTTTTTTTTATTTAAACGGCGTTTAACCGCCGGACAAATCCCAACCAGTTTCCATAATGCCGTTTAAAAAATTTTCGTTTATTGCTTTAAAGCCGCTTAATAAAACCTCGAATTTATAAATACAAATAAGCCGTTTTCCAACAAATTAACGTAATTCGGTCGGCGTATTGTATTTTTCGAAAATGCTTATTTCGCTTTCCGTAAAATTTATGTTAAGGAAAATTATATCGTTTTTAATTTTTTCGTTTCGAATATAAGTTGGTAAGTTATTATTTTCCGTCGATTTGTTTTTAATTGTTCGTTATTATTAATATATTAAATTTTTTTAAAAAAAACAAAAATATATTTATAAACGTTAACAAAGCCCGTTATCAAATAAACGCCGTATTTCCGTCGTACGAACGAAATAATTCCGTTTATATTACCCTTAATATTACGTTACGTTTTTTTTTTACAAATATTTATTTTTAACCGTGCGGCGATAGCTTAAAAAATTGAGTTAAGTTATTTAAACGTAGTTAATTTATTTGCAAAGCTTTTAATTACGTAAAGTTTATTTAAAAAACTTTTTACAATAATAACAAAATTTCGGTCGATTTAATTAACCGTAACGTACAAAATACGCCGAAAGCTCGCCAATAACGCGCCGTTTTGTCGTTTCGTAAACGCATTAATACGAAGTAATTTTTTCGTATTCCGGTTTTGTCGTTTCCTGTTACGTTACTTTTTGTTATATCGTTCCCTGCAAGTTTCAGCGTTCGTTTTCCGAACATTATACCGTAAGGCTTACCTTCCGTTTCCGGTTCCGGTTCCGGTTTCGGTTTCCATATTCCGCCGTTTTAAATTATTTTGACGGATCTTTTTGTTAATTAATTACTAAACGTTCGTTTATAATTAATTAATAAAACTTAAAATTTTTAACTTTAAGATAATAAATTTAATTCTTATTAAAAACGTTTAATATTATTATCGTTTAATTAATAAACTTTTTATTAATTATGATTCGTTATTATTAATTGTTTTTATATTTACTATTTTTACGTTTATATTTCGACGTTTCGTCGATTATATTATCGCCGTTTGGTTTTATTTTAAATAAAACTTAATTAATTAATTTTGAAGATATTTAAACGGTTTCCGACCGATTTATAACGGGTTGTAATTATTAAAATACTTAAAGTTCTTTTTGTATTTATTCCATTTTTTATATATTCGTTTTAGTTTTTTTTCGTATTTAGGAAATATTCTTTATACGTTCGTTAAATATTTCTTTAGTTTTTAAGTGTTATATTTAACAAGTTAATTTTTTTATTTAACGAAAAACTCCCTTTTACCATAATCGTTTTTATATTTAACGACATTTTCGACGACTTATTCTTGCAAGGTAAAATAAAGGTTCAAGCCTGGAAAATAAGGCTGAGCTAATACACAGAAATCATTCCACGATAATTTTCCACAACAGATACTATACCCAGTATCTTCGAACACGATGACTCTTCAAATGGTTTTTCACAGTTTGGACGACTTATTCTTATTATTTATTTTTTAAATCGGAAAACGGCATATAATCGATAATTCTTTTCCGGTTATGTTAAAGTTTTAACGAAAATATTAAAAATATATTATAAAACGGTTAATATTTTGTAAGTAAATAAATTTTATAAATTTATAATCCCACCCGTTTAACGATTTTTACTCGAATATACGTCGATATTAATTTAAAAATTCCCCTAAAATTAAAGTTCCCTATAAATAACTTTACGATTTAACTTTTTTCAAAAGTTATTAATTAATATTTCCGATTATAATACTTTTTTTTAATTAATTACGGCTTTTTTAATCTTCGTATATCCGTTAGCAAACTTACGCTGTATATTTAAACCGTTTTCGTATTTCTTAAACTTTAGTTTAAAACCTATTAGGTATATATTTTATTATACGGGGGTAATAGCCGTATAAAGCTTTAAACGGTAAATATTTAATAAATTCGTTCCGGTAATTATTATAAGCAAACTTGGCTTTATATAATAACCGTATTTAATTAGCTTAATCCTTATCGTAATAACTTCGGAAATATTTTTCCAATATCTGGTTTATATATTTAGTTTATTTATTAATTTAAAAATAATAAACAATAAATAATCGGTATTTAATCTTTCTTACCTTATAAAAATCGGCCTAAAATTAATTAATAAATAACTTATTTTGGTTATTAACGATTTTTAATAAAAAACAGAAACGACATTTTACCTTTTTATATAAAATCTCAACCAGCTTTATTGCTATTAAAATTTTAACCGTAAATAAAATTAAAATTAACTTCGTAAACCGGTCGACAATTATTAGGATAACGTCGTAATTACGCTTATTATATTTTAGGTTAAGGGATAATCTTATTATAAAATCCATATTTAATTTTTAAAATAATTATTCCGGTAAAGGAAATAACTATGTAAGGTAACATATAGGTCCAAGCCTGGAAATAAAGCTAAACCAATACATAGAAATCATGCCACGATTAATTTTCACGATAAATATTATATCCAGTATCCCCAAACACGATAACTTTTTAACTAGTTTTTCACGGTTTGGATAAATTACATATCTTAATCCTATACGTTACTCCGATTCCGATTGGTAATTGCCAACAAACTTCGGCCTTAGTAAATCTTATGCCTGTTAGCTACGGTTTAGCAGGGTTTTTAAAGGCAAAAAATAACTTTATACGGTAAACCTTAAAAGATAAACCTTAAAAGCGCATAAAAAGCGCATGAAAAGCTTTGTAAGCTCTTGCCATTTTACAATTAAAAAATCCAACCTTAATCGTTCCTACGGCTTTTCAAATTCTCATTAATCAAAATACGAACCAAAATAATACAACATACCACACAAATATAAAATACCAATTATCCGGAACGGGAAAGTTTCGACAGAAACCGTTCCGTTTACGGTAATCCATTCGAAAAAAATTACCGCACAATCCAAAGTAATCGACGTAACTGTCGATTTGGAAAGTTGTTCCAAAAAGAATCGACTGCGCCTTTTAATTTTCGGGTATTACCTTATTTTCGATACCAAAAATTCGCCTTTTTACGAATTTATTATAAATAACCTCGATTTAACGGAAAAATTATTAACGAAGGTACAAAAAAATAAAGATAACAAAGATAACAAATTTGACAATTCCGAAATCCAGCTGTTAAAACATTATACGTTAAAGGATTACGAACGTTAGTTTACTCGGTTATTTAAAACCGCAAGGAACTTCCAGAATTCGAAAAGGAACCGACGTAAATAAGGGAGCTACGAGACGGAAGAAGGTAATAAAGCTAGGAGTTAAGTAACAATCTATTATTTTATCCAAGTGCATATACGATCACGTCTTCTCGAAAGAGAAGGAAATAACTATAACATTCCGTAAAATTTATATTTAAGTTTCCGCGTACCTTAGCATATAAGGTAACGTTTGACGTATTTTCGGATTTTATTTGCCATATTTTCTTAATAAAATTTGCGGCTAATTAACTTAATAATTCTTCGGTCTTTTATATGTTTTATTAGGGAATTATTATAATACTAATTAATTAGTTATTAACATAACGCATACTGCAAAAAAATAACGAACTTATCTCGATAAAATAATATATTATTTGGATTTACGTAATACTTTTTTTTATTCCGGCATTTTTTTAAGTTAACGTTATAAGTTTTTAAATGTTTGGATTTTTAACTTGTAATTTGCGGATTTTATCGTAAAACTGTTACAAAACTTTCGGAATAAATACTGTTTCGTCCTGGGCTAGTTCCTTCGTTATTAAACGTAAAACGTACTATTCCGGTATAATAATTTTAACGTTTTCGTTTCCTAATTCCGTTAACCTTTCGGCGTTAAAACGGTACGTTTTCTTTATATCGGGCTTTAACTTTTTTAATACGGCCCAGGTAACGGCCGTTACTTAGGTTCTTTTTACCGTATATATCTTATATAGGAGGTACCGGCATACAGTTCCTTTTTTCCGTTCCCTTAAAAAACAATCTGTAATTATATAACAAAAGTTCTGCGTTATTTTAACGTGTATTTCGATTATTTAAACCTCCTTAACCTTATATTCGTTAAGCAATTCGGTTATTAGGGAGATTTGCGTAATTTTAATAAATTATTACATCCGTTTATATTTTTTAATAATACAGAGAAAGGTTATTATTAAATATTTAATTTCCTTAGGTAATTCGTCGATTAGTAGGAATTTTTTTACGAATGTAAAAATTACGTCGTTATAATCGATCGTCGTTAATATATAATTTAACCGTTTATTTAACTTATCTGCCGGGTTAATTTTCCTTAATCGGTATTATATTTTAAAATCGAATTAAAATAATCCATACATTTACCGGGCAAGCTTTTTTCGAAAATCCCGTACCGGCACGGTAATTATCTTTTTTAATGTTTAATAATTTATTAAAACCACGAACTTTTATTTGGTATTTTTTAAGTATTAACGTTAATACTTTAAGTTTTTTATAATAACTAACAGCTTTTATTAACCGGTTCCTTACTTTATTTCGGTATCTAAAAGCTTTTATAATTAAAAACAACCGGGTATTAATTTTTTCTGTAAAGTTATAATAGAATAGCGGATATAGCCTTAATAAACGCGTTAGTTTTTATATAAATACGCCAAATAAGGTTTTAATATCGAAATATGGTTATATTACGAAAAGCAACCTTTAATTTTTCGAACATTTTAATTATCTTAATTAATTATTCCAAATCTTTTTTTGGGATTTCTTTTTTAATAAATTAATAATAAATTTTCTATAAAAATTAATAAATTTTAAAATACTTAAATATCGTATATCGACTTAAAAAGCTTTTATTCCTAAACCGTAACAACCCGACGGCAATTTATTTATATTTCTTTAATATTAATAACGAATCCCGAAAACGAAATTTCCGTTTAGAAAAGTTCGCATTTCGATAGCTTAGCAAATAATTAATATTTTTTTAACCGTTCATAAACTAATTAGAAATATGTTATATATTTTTTTTCGTCATTTAAAAAAATTACGATATCGTTTAAATAAATAACATAAATTTTATTAATGAGGCTAATTAAAGCCTTATATATATATACTTAAAAAGTCGCAAAAACGTTAATAAACCTAAACGGTATTATTATATATTTAAATTACCCGTATTTCGTTCGGAAAGCGGTTTTCCACTTATCGCTTTTCCGAATCCGAATACGGTAATATACGTTCCGTAAGTCCAGTTTAAAAAATACCTTAACGGATTTTAATCGGTTTAAAAGTTTAGAAATTAATAATAAAAAATATTAGTTTTTTTATAATAACTTAATTTAACAACCGGTAATTAACGTATAATTTTAATATACTGTCCTTTTTAAATACGAACAAAACGAAAGTAACGATTTCCGACTTTAACTTTCGGATTCGCCTTATACCCAAATTTTCGCAAATATATCTTTCGAACTTTTGTTATTAAAGTTCCGAAATTAGGTAAATCGGGCCTATAAAAAGCAGTTTACTTAATATTAAGTTGATCGGGTATTTAGCTTTTGGAAATATAGATAACGTTTTCGTCTTTCTTCGAAATATATATTCCGAAATTTCTTTGAATATTTAAGTAACCATATAACCTTAAAAATATTTTTTTATCGAATTTAAAGATATTACGATTTTTCCTAAATCCGACGAAATTAACGACATAATCCGGTTTACCGGTAAGCATTAAATTTGCGATTTCTTTGCCGTTAATCTTTTTTAAATCGTTATAAATCCATTCGCATTTTATTATATTTAGAAACATACTTAGCTTTTTTGTTCCAAGTCGGAATAAAAGTAATTTGGGCGCCGACCGGTTACGTTTAATCGTAAAATAAATTTACCGGAAACGCCGAATATTTTAACGCTTATTTATTATTTTTATTTTAATTTTAAAAGTTCCATAACATTTAATAAAAACTTTATTAATTCCTATTAACGTAAGGATATTAACGGTAACAAAACGAAACTTATATTTCTTAGCAAAATGTTTATTATACGTATTTATTTCCGTTTTTATATTTAAGTCCATTTTTACGGTAATTACAAACTTATTCCTTTTTTTTTAAAAAAAATAACCGTACCCCGTAACGGCGGCCTTACGCCGATCGTTTAACGTTATTTAACCGAAATAAATTAAACGTATGTTTTTATTCTGATAATGCTTTTTCCGATTTATTAAAATTATCGAAAATAATAACGTTTTATACGGCGGCCGGTAGCTGTTTTTTAGCCGTTATATTGTCGTCCTTAAATCGGAAAAGGAAATTCCCTTTACGTTTTGCCTTATAAGAACTGGTAATATGCCTTTCTTTTTATAATTCTAATAAATTAAGGTATAGTTATTTTTTGCAAAAGTTAACGATTTTCCAAACCGAACGGACTTATTACGGTCGGAGTTTATTCGGCGGTACGGAAAACCTTTTTAAAAGGCTTTATTTTTTTCGTTTTTTAATTCCGGCAGTTTTAAGTGTTTTCTTTTCGTTAAGTTATTATTTTAAAACGTATTTAAATACGTACGTTTGTTTTTTTTTTTTTTGCTTAGTCTTTACATTTAACCTTAACGCTAGGTGGCTTATATGTAATCGGCCTTTATCGTAACGTCGAATAGTTACTTTAAAAAAACCTTTTATTCTAGCATCTTAGTTTTTAAATTTTCCTATAATCGGTAATAAAAATAATATATTAACTTGGAGTATTTTTTTTAAATCAATATTAACGTTTTCGACTTTAAACAAGTAAGTCCTCCAGATTACGAAAAAATCTATCAGTAATTTATTACCTTACTTAAATTTTCTAAAAATATTTCGAAACGTCCGATCTGCATATTTAAAATTAAAATAACCCTTTTTTACGAAAAACTATAAATCTTTTAAAGTAACCTTTTCGGCCTTTTCTGCATATTATTGCAATACGTTCGTTATTTTAATTATAAAAAGTTTTCTATCTTACTTATAACTTAATAAACGTATATTATATTGGATAAATCCGATTTTTCGATAATATTAATTTTTATAATCGAAATAATTCAATCTTTTCGTTTTTATATCGAAAACCGTTCGTTAAATATTCGCTTTAAATATTTAGGTAATTTCGAATAATTCCGTACATATTATCGGTAATAGTAGTTCGTAATAATTTTACTTTAACGATTGCGTTCTTATTAATCGCGTTTCGTTATTCGGTAAATACCTTTCGTTCTTTTTCGAACTTCGCGCGTTTTTATCGGATTTCGTTATAAATACGTAAAAGTTCGTTAGTAAAAACGGGTTAAATAATTATTCGTAACTTTAATACGTATCGTTCGAAAAATAAGTTACAATTATGTTCCGTAATATTATCCGTATTCGCTTTATCGGGTAACCTTTTTTCGTTATCGCCGTATATTAAGTTTCGAACGTTTTCCGACCGTCCGGCAGTATAATTATTTTCGTCGTTTTATATATAATCGGCTGTTACGGATTAAGCCCGATACCGCATCGATTTATTCCTATTAATTATCGCGTTATTTTTTAAAAATTTTAAAAATTTAAAATAATAAGTAAAAAAATAAAGTAATAGCCGAACAATAACAAATTATTCCAAAAAATATATGTATTAACAAACTTTTATCTAAGTTATATATAAAATGTACTGCTACGAGGTTTTATAATGGTTTTTAATATATGTAGGTTGGCAACTCGTCGCCGACGTTCTGCCGTGCTTCTCTATTTCCTTATATATTGTTTAAAATTTAACTATATCATTAAATAAAAGCTTATAACGTATAACGGCTAGGTTGGTTAATTAAGTATCAAACCTAATTATGCAGGTTTATATTAGCAGTAATATTATAAAAAACTAAATAATAACAAATGAACTAATTACGTCTAGTAATAACAAATAATTAAAGGTAATCTAGGTAACTAAGTTGTATTACAAACTGGTATTATTTAGTATTATTAAGAAATAACGAACGTATATATCTTACTTTTAGCTTAAGGCGTTCAAAACGCTTAAAACTTTAAACCTGTTAAACCCTTTAAGCGCTGTTATATAGCTTAAGCCGCTTAAGATATTAAGACCCTTAAGCCTTTTAAGCCGGTTACGTAACTTTAGATTATAGTCCGGTCTTGTTTTCCTAAAACTTCGACCGTTCTTGGAAAAGCCAAGCCTTATTAGATTATAACACCACCTTTTTAAAAAGTGGAAACCGCCACATATAGCCTTTATTACCTTTGTCCTGCAATTCCAAGGCCATATATTAAGCCCGTTTGTTTCTTTAACCGCTCTTCTAACAAATCGTCTTAACTGCCGATATAATTATTTAAAAGCCGCACTTAAAACGTTAGCTTTGCGCACGAAGATGCCAAGTTAGGGCTTATACAGGTTGGGAAATTAGCAGCTGGTAACGGTGGCAGAAAAATAGAAATAGAGCCCAAATAGGATTGCTTTTGATTTTTTAATATCTCAATCCTAGGTAATTAAAACATTAAAATAAACGGTTCTATTATAGAAAAACTACTTATTATAAAAGATAGGCAAGTGCTTTTAGCCGATAAAAAAGGTGGTAGTAAAAGAAATGCTGTTAATACCTGTTAAAGGTAATCAGTTCCAAAACGGTTGAAAAGAAGGAATAGCAATATTGCATTTGCGGCAATTGCCCTGTAATTGAGGTATTTGGATTAATTGTTGCAAGGTATTAAAATCGAGTCACGAACCTGTATGAATCGCAACCTTGTATAGGACGTTACGTATATTTTAGCATTATCATTAATTAATAAATATCAAAACGGATTGTTTTTATATCCGACAGATCTTTCTTAATCTACGTAATCTACTAGTACAGGACTTCGGCACGGATTAACCTTGTTTCGAATAATTACTAAAGTTTGGAAGGTTCTTTCCCTGTAATATTAACGTAGATACTAAGGGGAGTTTAGGTTGATTAGCTGTACGGACGTTCAAAATCTAGCCCGTCTGATGGGAGCTCGTTTCGATTATATGCAAATATTGCTTAAAGCGGCCACTTAATGTTTTCGAGGATTTGCCTTTTATAAATGCGTATCCTTAAGGCTTTGCCTAAGCATTGATAGCTGCTAGTAGAAACTCGGGTGATTTACATATGCCAGGTGGAAAGGTATTATTAAGGAACATTACCTGCCTTCGTTAACTTAATGGTAACTACCGGTATGCCTAAACACGTATATCAAGCGCGTTACCCAGGTAGGTGTGACGCTTAGTTAGAATGTGCGCCCGGACGGCGCCTATGTAGCACAAGCCCGTTTTGAAGTGCAGCTAAGTTATAGTTGATGGGTTAGGTAATCAATTAGACCCCGATAGTAGATTGGCACCGCGGGAGACTTTTTTACATATCTCGAGATAGCACCGAATGGCCTTAGACGTCAAGACTGGTTTCTATTTACTACAAGGTATTATTATATTCCCATTCTGATATGTTATAATTGCTTAGGTTTTAATACGAGCGTGTATATACTAGCGTTTAGTTCAAAATATCCTGTTTATTCACAGCCCCGGCGGGTTAGCTATATGGTTGGTCTTGGGTTTAAGATTACAGCTATTATATCCGACGCATGACGATGGGCCTAGAAAGAGCCGGGCTCAAGCAAACTGCCAGCATAACCGCTTACATGGACGAATAGGTGTAGCATAAAGGGCCGGCCTGGATATCCATGTAGTCCTTGACAATGGGTTTAGTGTTACCAAGCTCCAGGATGGGCATGGTGTCGGTAATCGAGGCCGGAAAGATCTTGTTGAGGTCTTGGAAGCCGGTGTAATCAGCCAAGCGGGTGGCGTTGCGACCCTGCCACTGTGGTGGGAGTTAGCAACTGCACCCTTCGCTACCGTAGTAAAAACAAAAGAGGGGGGAGGCGTACCTTGGCCCAGGCACGGTCAACGTTCGCGTGGTGCAGGAAAAAGAGAGGCTCGTTGGGCGAGGTGGCGGGGCCCATGTCGCCGAAGATGACGCTGTGAACTGCAGATGTGTTAGTATTTTCCCGGCAAAGTGGGAACGATAAAGAGTGACAAACTCTGTGCATGCGGCAATCCCTCGAGCATTTCATGCATTTCAGCATATTTGTCGAAGCCGTAGATAATCTTCATGACATTAGAGTTGTACGCCCCTGCCTGCATGTCGCCAATAATGGCCTCGCCGTTTTCATCATTCCCCATACCACCGTTAAACTCGCGCGTAAAGCAGTGCAGGCGGTTACCGGGGTCATTCATGTTAGGCCACCCCATAGCCAGCGTCAGGTTCGTATTAGCAAAGGGGCCATCGACCACGCAACGCTGGAAGCCCGGCTCGTTGCTGCCGGTGCGCTTGCCGTCACCGCCGAAACCGGTGACCGGATCAAAGACAGGCGAATTAGGCATATCCTTGTTGTCGGCGTCAATACTCCAATCCCAGTATGGCTGTGTACCGGTGAAGCCGCACTCTGTGCGTAGCAAATCCTCATGCAGTTTCACAAACCAGCGGTGCCACGGGAGGAAGTTGGCCACGAAGTGGATTTCAGAATTAAGGGAAAAGTGTGTATAGACCAAGTCGTCCATGCGTGTGGTGACAGCGTCGATGTTGGCGTACTTCGCCTTGGGCAGCCCGCGCAGACACACTGCGGCACGGAGGTACTCGGCCTTTTCGGCGTGGGTGAGCTCGCGCCACTCCTTGCGGACGGCCGGGTTGGTGCAGGCGCCATCGGCTCGGGGGGTGGCGCTCGCGCCAGCGGCCACCCCGAGAGAGAAGATGGGCAGGATCGAACCCAGAAGCATCGTAATAAGAAGTTCTGAATAAGCGACGAATGGGTTGATATTTAATGAAGGACGGCTTCAGCTAACAGCTAAGTAAAGATAAGAGAGTAAGTAATAAAGCAGCCGTATAAAAGATGGTAAGCGAGAGTAGTAGTAAGGACGGAAAAGCTGTACATCTTGACAATGGCCTCTTCTTTATAGATCTCGTCCTGCGAAAAGCCCCTGCTTCGAGATAGGGCCGATTTGCTCTCTTAGCATGTTCGTATTCAAGAGGCATCCTCTCCACTCGCCAGCACAGACCAGGCCGGTTTTGCTCGCGTTCTGGAGGTTCTCTGGCTGGGAGCCTACTAGGAGTGGGTAGTAACAGGGATAAGTTGATATTGAGTAGTATTTATCTCCTCGGGTGCCAGAAGCCTACACATGAAGGGGCAAACTGCATTTCGGTTTAGCTCCGGGATAAATAGGAAATTCGTAGCCAGTCAAAGAGCACGAAGTCCACGTTTTATGTATATTGCTGGTTTAACAGCGCCTTTGCCGCTACCGCTTATTATGTAGACTTCTGGCACCCGAAGAGATAACCTATCCGACAAGTTGCGCTAGTCGCAACATTTTTCTAAAGGCCGGTGGAATTTCTTTATTCGCCTATATTAACCCAATGAGGTTCAGCAGGAACGGCTTTGGTGGGTCTTATAGGGGTTATGGTAGGTTTCATAACGCGTTGGCTTCCGTTTTAGGTCTAGCGCCCTTTCATAATTGTTCTAACTAACGCTTGTCGTCTCTGTCGGATATAGGCTGGCTAATAAGACTTTTACCCCACGTATTAGCGAGCCAATGTGTTCATGCTAGGAACCTATGCCTGGAAGACGATACGAGTATACATATAGGGTTTATCCGACACACTGGCGGCCCCTCCTTGAGTACTGAATAAGAGGGCAAATAAAAACATCCTTGTCAGGTAGCGCTTAGGGCCACGCTCGCGCTCATCTCCGTACGAAATGGTAACTTTTGCTCTATTAACGTACGCATGCATGATGCTGCATCTATAACCCATATACTCGTTTAGCGTTACCGTCTAACTGCTTCCGCCGTTTAACAGTTTTCGAGTAAAGCTATCAGGACGTAACCGTTAGCGAGCCGGGGGATGCGAAGTGTCAGATATAGGGGGTGTCAGTTGCGTTGTTGTATTCAGCTAATTGCGCAGCTTCTCTGTACGCGCATTGCTTTTGTATAGCCTACAGTGGGGGTGCAAAAGTCTCGGTAGATTTCTGCACGCTCCACAAAAACGCGTATTTCTTCCACTTTAACACCAACACCCTTAATACTTTAATTATAAGTAAACAACCTAATTTAAATCCAATTACTTCGCGCAAAAAATGGTCGCTTTATACGAGAACTAAATGGAAGTCCGAAAAAGATTTAGGCGAAAGCTTTGCCGAAATCGCGAAAAAATACGAAATGTTTTCTATTACCGTTTAAAGCGTTTATAATCGCTATACGTATCAAAATTTAGCCTAATTTTCGTTACGTTCGGGCCGTTTACGTAAATTTCGGCCGGTTTATAAAAAGTATTTATGGCGATTTATTAAATTTAATTTCTTTATATTAATTAACGAACTTATCGAATTATGTTATCCCCATATTATTAAGTACATTTTAACGCGATAATTTCGTAATAAAGGTATAATGTATTAACGCGCATTTTAATGATTATTTTTTACCCCGGAATACGTAAAGTAACGACTTTTTTAGGTTTTCGAATACCGCGATAAATCTTTCGAATAATAACGAAAGGTTTTATTTAACAACGAAACAAATATGGACCGTAATTACGGTACGCGGGCGTAGCAAGTTTTCCGCCGAAAAGGTTTTTAATATACCATTTATTCCCATTTTAAGTATTACGTTAATTACTAATAGTTTTCTTTAAAAAAAAATCTCGTTTATTACCCGAATATATATAATTCCGATATAAAAAAACCGGCCAAACGTAAATATTTTGAGGTAATATCCGGTATGGAAAGCGGAATTTTTTAATAAACTTTAATAATAATTCCAAAGCCGCCTAAAACGGAATAACCGGCTGCGTTTATCGTAATTACCTCGACGAATACCTTCCCGAATGCCTCAATAACGACTTTATCTTTATGCAAAATAATATTCCCGTCCATACCGCTCAAATCGTTAAAAATAGCTTTAAATATACGTTATCGAAATACTAAAATAACCCCCATATTTACTCAATTTAAACCTTATCGAAAACGTATAAAAATTACTAAAAGAACGTATCCAACGCAAAAAAATTAAGGCTCAGGTTATTTGGTAATACGTAAAACGTATTAGATTTACTTACTGTTACTATAATTATTATATGGGAAAAGTTCGTAAAAGCTATGTTAAATAACCTGATAAATAGTATACCAAAACGGATAAAAGCCGTAATTACGGCCCAGGGCTTGTATACGAAATATTAGAATAGCTTACCTTATCCGCAATATATTTATTTATAAGTCATCAAATTCGCTAGCAATTTTATTAAGAATTAATAGAAAAACGTATAAATGAAGATGTAAAGGTGGTGGTGGAAAATATGGGCTGTGGAGATTAAACCGAGACTTTTGCACCTCTACTCTAGCAAGGAAACATATATCTTCCGACCAGAACGTAGCCTTCCTTAGTTAATAGGCAACTGTTAGCTAGCCAGGTATGCTAAAGCACCCTAATTAAAGAAGGTTACGCTTTAATCGGAAGATATTTGGTCCGTTGCTAGGCTATATAAAAGCAATATGCATACTAAAAAACTGCGCAATTAGCTAAATATAAAAACGAAACTGAAATCCTGTATATTTAACAATTAAAAGTCGTATTTGTTTAATTCGAGTAACTCTTAATTAATTAGCTGTTGTTAAAATGATATAGTTTGTATATTAACTGCTATTATCATTATATATTTTAATAATAAAATTAAAGATCGTATTGTTAACGTTTTTCGTTGTTTATAAGAACTTAAAGATTAGAACTGTCAGGTATAGGGGATGTTAGTTACGTTGTTGTATTTAGCTAATTGTGCCACTTTTCAATACGCGTATAGCTTTTGTGTGACCTAGCAACGGAACAATTATCCTCCGATTAGAGCGTAGTTAATATGCCTTAGTATACCTGCTAGTTGATACATTTTCTTAACGCCTTGAAAAATTCGAAGCGTTAATTGTTACATTTTCATTATTTTTTAAAGTTACAACTTTCCATTTAACCTTTCTTCCGGTAATTGTATTTTCCTAATTAGCTAATTTTTTATTAGAAATTGCTTTTAGCGCTTTTCTGTGGTAATTTAAGGTTTTTGTAATATTTACTAATTTTAGTTGCTTTTTAAAATGCTTAAAGGTTTTTCGTAACAGGGCTTTAATTAATCCATTAGTTAATATATCGTTTTTAAGCGTATAATTTATTTTGATCGGGTTTTTTTCTATTGCTTTTCGTAATTAATGGGTGTATATATTTAGTGCCGTAATTTTGTTTTTAATAAGGTGACGTCGGCGTTGATAAGCCGTATAGTTTGTTAATTGTAGCATTATATATTTAACGGTTTAGTATCTAGGCCGATTTTTTAGCTTTTTAATTAACCGAAAGGCGAATAAAGTTTTTTTAGCAGTTTGCGTAAGGGATAACAATTCCGCTTTAATTATGGAAGTAATTATTATGATTTGCTTATTCGTACGTTATCTTATAATTTCCCCATATAGCTTTATAATGTAAGCTTAAAAGCTTTTTCGATCGAATGCATTTATTTGCAAAAAAAGCGTCGTTCCAGGTATTTAAGAAGTTCTCATTACTTAATTATAACGCTAGCGTTTTGGTGCTAACTAGGTACTGTATAACGCGATTAGTTATTTTATAATGTGCGTTATTAAGATTTAGGTTAAATCGGGCAAGTTGGGATATTAGAAAGGATATATCGGGCCGCGTATAAACCGTAACATAAAGGATGGAACCGATTCTTTTTTAATATTTGTTAACAAAACCTGGATGGACTAGATTAGAATTCGGTAATAATTCGGCGTTTGCGCCATGGGCGTTTTTGGAAAGCTATTTAAACTTTCTTTAGAAATTAGATTAACCAGTTTATTTATAAACTCGGATTAAGATAGCTAGATTTTTCTGTTAGGTTTGTTTTTGATTATTTCGATATTTAGAAATTGCTGTAGGTTTTTATTTCCTGTAAAGGTATACCGTTTTTGTATTTGTTAAATTAACCGATCGACGAAAGCTTGGTTTTTTTTTGTTATACGCGGTAATAATATCGTCGACGTAAAAAAAAAGTAACATTTCCTAACGAATAAAGTAACAAGGCTTATAAAGAACGGGGCTAAGTTTTAAGTTTTTAAGCGTCCTAATAAAGTTTTTTTATTAAAGCAACGGCGATTTTTTCAAACCGTATAGGGCTTTTTTAATTAAAATTACCTTGTTACGTTAAGGATATTTTAAGGGCGTTTTTATAAAAACTTTATAAGGTAAGTTTGCGTTAACGAAAACGTTTATAGCGTTATATTGCTTAAGCTTTAGGTCGAACTTAGTTGTAATAGTTATTAAAGCTTTAAAGGATTTTCCGGTTAAAGTAAATGCGTAAGTATTATTATAAGCGTTTTTAAACTGTTAATTACTTTATACGACGAAACGGGCCTTATATTTTTAAAGCTAATTATGCTTATTAAATTTGTAAACGTATTTTTACATATATCTTAAAACTTATTTGTTTTTAACAACGGATTAATCGACGATCTTCTAGGATTACATATCCTTATAACTTTGCAAATAGGTTTTTTCGGTTTCTAAGAATAACTTTTTTAACGGGTATATATTTAGTTTTTTATGGTTTTTCGGCAGTGGCGGTAGGTTTCGCCTATGTATTCGGCCCTGTAACCTATGTGACATTTTTGCTTTTGATTTTGTTTTTAGTATGTTAAAGCTTTTCCGATTAAGGTAACGCGAATTTCGGGTGATTTTTTTTAAGCTTCCGTAATTTACCGGCTGATTATCGATCGTATTAATAAAGTAAGCTTTCCGTTCCGCGTTAAATACGGTTTTCTATACCTTATAATCGTACCGATAATTATCCTTTTAATAGGGAACGTACGGGAAGTTTATATTTATAATCTATAAAAAGCTTTCGTTTTTTACCATTATTTTGGGTTAAATAAGTTAATATGAACTTAAGTTTTTTTTTATTTTTTCCGTCGGCATAATAATCGTAATAATTATTAAGGTAAACGCTGGTAACGGTAATAAGGAACGGAAATAATTCGAATATAACGGTTATATAAGGATAATTAATCTTTTGTAAGCAGGTTTGTTTTTCTCTGTCCCGTACGTTACTTTAAACGTCTGTGTTTTTTTAAAGTTATTCCTTTTACCCAGCCGGTAATTAAATTATTTTATTTAGGTTTTTATTTTTTATATATATAAAGTAATTATAAACCTAATTAAATACGTGGATTTGTTAGAATAAGTTTTATAATTCGTTTTCGGTAACGTGGAAAAAGTCGGTTTTTAGGTTTTTGATATTATCTGAAAAAGTAAGTTTTTTATTAAATTATATGTTTTAAATAATAATAACCTTATTCGTTAACAGGTTTTAAATTTCGTAGATATTTGTTAATTGGTAACTGACAACAAAGTTTATTTACGTTTTGAAATTTAGTTTTTGGAACTTTTTTTTTATAACAACGATTGTTATAACGTAGGCCATATAGCCGTAAGTTTGTAAATAAGTTTGTTAGGACTTATAATTAAATATTGGAACGCCATTTTTATATATTAAATAAATGTAATAAATTTCGTATAGGGTTTGTTAAAAGAAAGCGTATTTAGGGATACGGTTGTATAGATATATGACCGTTTTAAAGATATATACGATTAGAAACCTAAGTAAATTAACGTTATTTTGTATAATAATCGTTTTTTTTAAATTATACCCCTTAAGCGTTTTGTATCCCCGTTTTAAGATTAGGTATATAATGTTAAAGGTTTAAGCCTAATATTAAAAAAAGGCGATTAAAGGATATTTCGAAATAAATAATTTTTTAAAATTCTATTGTCGCATTTAATTACTTGTAAAAAAACCTTATCTTAATTTTTTAAAACGCCTAGTAGATATAGGAATATAGTAATTAATGTATTTTGTTTTCGGTTTTTAAGGTAAATATCCTAAATAAAACCTAAATATTTATCGGTAACGAACATAACGTATTTACACTTTTTAAGGTTTTTTTCGAAATTAATAAAATTAATGGTTATTTTTTGCTTTAATCGGAAAGCCGTTTCCTTAAATTCGCGGCGTATTTGCTTTTTAACTTTCGCTTTATTATATACCTAACATTCGATAATTATAAAACCCTTTAACCGGATTTCCTTAATATAAAATTACAACTAAGCTATTACTTTAAAACCTGGATGCCTTAATCACAAGTACCATAAAATACCGTTACCGGTACACGGCGGTTTCGGCGTCAACGAGTTAATATTTCGTCTATAAATTACTAAAGTTATAAAAAACGTAATTACGTTAATATCTTTAATAACAAACTAATCAAATTTATCTATTAAAATAACCATAACTTAGTTATATTTATTTCGAATATAATTATTAATTTTTCGGTTATCTTATCAATAACTTTTTTTTGAAATTGTCGAAATAATACCAAATTACAGGCGAATTATTTATAATAAGCCACGTTATATAACCGTAACGCTTTCGTACCGCTAAGGTTTCGAAAAAACATATTAACCTTTTCGTACCTTTTAACCGGAACAAAGCTATTACCTGCGTATACCCCGTCTCCTTATACGGTTGGTTTAAAATTTAAAAACTTATTAATAAAGTTGAAAACGTATATTATAAACCTTAAATCCAAAATAGACGAATTCCGTAAGAGGTAAAACGATAAGCTTATAACAACCCGTTAATCAGTAATTAAAAAATACGCCAAGATTTATCTTACTTTTTTTAAAACTTAATTTATTTTTTATGTAATCATTTTATCTATGGATTTGATATTCGGTTAATTTTTTCCTTTAAGGATTAATCGGAAGTTATCCGATTTCGGATTAATTTTTCGGCTATTTTGCTAGGTATAAACTTTATAGAAACCTTATTAAAAAACGTAAAATAACATTAAGGCAGTAAATAAAATAAATTAAGGTACGTTTTATAACGAATCCTTTAAGCGTTCGATTCGTTACGTTTTTGCTTATTAAAATTTTGTTTCGTACGGGCATCTTTACGGTTATTTCACTTCGGGTTTCGTTTAAGGATTTTCCTTTATAATTAACAGTTAAAAAATCTGTTATTTTCTTAATTAAAATTATCCTAATTAACAGGGTTTGCTAAAGTTCCGTAAAAAGTCGGAAACAATACCTTTATATTTCGTGATATAAAAGGAAGATAAGTTATAGTTTAATAATCCAAAAAGTTAATCGGTACCTTTTAATAATTAATTATTCTATTATCGATATCAACTTTTTTTACTATTTAAAAAGTAATTATCCAGGTTTCTATAACGAAAATTAAAGCTATACATAAATCGTTAACTTATATAACTGTTATTTTCGTTTTTAAAACGCCGTATCGCTATCCGTAAACCATTATCTCTTACCATTTCACAATTTATTCGTTTAATTTCTTACCTAACTTCGTAACTTACTTTAATTTTTCTCGGTATTTTCGTTAAATATTAATCAGGAATTTACTATCGTATACCCTGCCGGATTCGGCCATCTTAACGTACCACTTCCGTAAATTCTTCCTTAAAAAAACTTATTTTTTTAATTACTAAAAATATAAATTTTAAAACTTATTTCGTAAAAACGTTAATATTCTTTCGGAAAATATCATACTTGCAGTTTTTATAAATGTACGCCGTAAAGTCTTAATTATAAACTTATCTATCTACGGTCGTTATCTTAAAGATATTTATTAAATACCTTATAAAATCGATCTCTTCGGTAATTCCTTTTAAAAATAAAGAAAAGATAAAGTATTAATCCGCGTTATATAACAAATTCGTCTTTTCGGATAAAAAGTTATATCGGGTTTTATAAGTTTAACAAACTACGGAAAT
Organism: Monosporascus sp. 5C6A; assembly: GCA_004155035.1. NCBI lineage: Eukaryota > Fungi > Ascomycota > Sordariomycetes > Xylariales > Monosporascus > Monosporascus sp. 5C6A. Next base: position 82,267 of record QJOB01000175.1, on the reverse strand, counting down.
AATTAATTAAAATCGATAAAATCCCATATATCAAACACGCACGTTTTAAATTGAAATTTGCTTTTAAAACAGTTCCAATCCTTGGATTTTTTGTAAATAATAAAAAATATAAACGGTACGGTCACCATTATTATTATTGAAATATGTTAGAATAATTACTACTAATATATAACCTATATCGTTTTAATAACAGCTGATCAATTAATAATTACTCGAATTCAGCGAATAAAACTCTTAATTATTAGATATAAAGGATATTAGTTACGTTATTATATTTAGCTAGTTACGCTATTTCTCAATACGCGTACAGCTTTTATATAACCTAGCAACGGAACAATTATCCTCCGATCAAAGCGTAGCTAATATGCTTTAGCATACCTGCTAGCTGACAAGAACTGCTTGGAAAGCAAATTTTTATCGAAAATGTACAAGTTTAATACTTAGAACTTTGTCGAGTTTAATAGGTTATTTTTGTAATTTATTAAATTTATATAATCCGGTATAAGTTTTTTATTCAATAAAACGAATTCCTTATATTACGTACATTAATTTTCTTTAATTATTTTCAAAAAAAGTATCGAAAAAATAGATTTTAAAAGTTATTTAATAAATATCTTTAATATAACAACTAAGGGGGTTCCTAATTATTAAACGTTAAACATGCGGTTTATATTAGCAGATAAATCGTAAATACTAAGCAATAAGGTTTTTCTGTTACCTTTAATAAAAGCAAAGTGTCAGCTAGCCAGGGTGTTAAAGCACCCTAGCTACGCTCTGATCGGAGCATAATTGTTCCGTTGCTAGGCTATACAAAAGCAGTGCGTGTGCGGAGCACTTACGCAATTAGCTCAATAGAACAACGCAACTGATATCCCTTATATCTGACACAAAGTGCGTTTGGCGTAATTGAGTATTATTACAAGCTACTGCTTTTAAATTTAGGAAATAGGTAGCGATCGTAGCTATATATCTAAATCGTGCGTTTTCTGGCGCTGTACCGCCATCCAGCGCCATACTGCTTAACTGAATCCCGCGCTATCCTGCGATCCACCGCCATCCAGCACGTGACGTAGGTCCCCTAGCCACCTTTGGCGTAGATGCGACCGTGTCTTTGAATCACCGAGACGTCCGAGACGTCAGTTCGTAACATTTAAAATAACGACCGAAAGAAATTAAGCTTATAATTAAACATTTATAACATATATTTCTAAAACCCGTAAGTACGATATTGTTTGTTAGAATATCATCGATTTTACGAATTACGTCCTGGAGTTTATATTTTTAACAATTAAAAACGTAAGTTTTTTTAAAAAACAACTTACCAAAGTAATGTATTAAAACAGCCAAATCCGGTGAGGTATAGAATAATAAACTTTTAATTAATACTTAACAAAAAGTCGAAAAATGTTACGACCCGACGTTTCGGAACATTGCAATGATTTAAAAAAACGGTCGCAACGCGCTATAAAATGGCTGGAGAGAGGATCTATACCACGAAAAGCTCGGAATGGCTTTAGGAAGCCAAGAAGAGCCATATGCAATTAAACGGTATGGCTTTAACTGCTAAAATAAAGCGGATGCGATTAAACCGAAAGGGCTTTATAACATAAGAAAAAGCGCCTTAGGATATATAATTACAATTTTTACTTGTTTTTTAAATTTAAAAGCAGCAATTTGTAATAATATTTAATTACGCAAGACGCACTTTGTTTTTATTAAACGTAACAAAAAAACCTTATTGGTTAATGTTTACGATTTATTTATTAATATAAACTGCGTACTTAAAATTTAATAATTAGGAATTTTTTAGTTGTTATACGTTATAAGCTTTAATTTAAAGGAATTGTTAAGCTTTAAGTAATATTTTAGATATTATAGTAATAAGCAACTAAAACGATGTTATTTAATAACTTTCTCTTTCGAAAAGACGTAACCGTATATACAAAATTAGATAAAATAATAAATTGCTATCTTAATTTCTATGTTCACTAACACCTTTCCGTTTCGCAGATTGCCTAATCCCGTTCCTATCCACGTCGATTCTTTTCGGATTTCTGGAAGCTTTTCGCCAATTTAAGCAGCCGGGCAAACCATCGCTTATAACTTTTTAACGTGCAATTTTTTAATAACTGGATTTCGGAATTGTTCAATTTGTTATCCTTATTATTTTTATTCTCTTATATTTTTTCCAGTAATCTTTCCGTTAAATCGATATTATTTATAATAAACCTGTCGGAAAGTAAATTTCTTTTTCGAAAATAAAGTAATATCGGAAAATTAAAAAGCGCAATCGATTTTCTTAGGAATAATTTTCCAAGTCGATAGTTACGTGGATTACTTTGGATTATGGGGCAATTTTTTCGAATAAATTACCGTAAACGGGACGGTTTCTATCGAAATTTTTCCGTTCCAGGTAACTGGTATTACGTATTCGTTATAAAACATGTTATATTATTTCGATTTCTATTTTAATTAATGAAAACTTAAGAAAATATGGTAAAAACGATCGAAGTTGGATTTTATAATCGTGGAACTGGCGATAGTTTGCGAAGTTTTTCGTAAGCTTTTAAGGTTTATCTTTAAGGTTTATTTTTAACGTTCACCATATAAAGTTTCTTTGCTTTTAAGGACCCTGCTAAACCTTAGCGGGCATAAGGTTTACCAGGGTCGAAGCTTGTCGGTAATTACCAGTCGGAATCGAAGTAACGTACTAGATTAAGGTGTGTAATTTATCCAAAGCGTGAAAATATTTAAAAAGTTATCGTGTTCGAAAATATTAGGTATAGTATTTATCGTGGAAATTTATCATGGAATGATTTTTATGTATTAGTTCAGCTTTACTTTCCAGGCTTGGACCTATATATTTACCTTTCATTATTTAATAACTTATTTATAACTACGGAAATTACCGTACGTCCGTATATTTTACGAATTAAAGTTAGTAAGCTTTAATTGTATAATAAAAAGGAAACGTTTAAAGCTTTTTAACCTAAGTTTAAATATACTTGTATTTTTCGGAAGTTAATAACTTAACAAAGAGAATCCTTACCGTTGCAGCTTTTTTTATAAGAAACGCCTTTAACTAGTTTACGCCCATAATACAAGATTACCTAGAAAATGCAAAAGCTGATAAAATTACATCTATTATACAGTTATTTATTAATTACGTCAATTTTAAAAACAAACTTAAAGCAAATTTCAACATCCCAGATAAGGAACGTATAGCAGCATAATAAATCCTATTTTTATAATAAACCGGATTAATATTCAAGTATATAGTAACATTTCGAAACTTTATAGCTAAAGACGGTTAAATAAATAACGACGATAACAGCTTAATTAATATTTTTCATAACGGATGAAAATAAAAATGTTAAAAACGAAATCATTAAATTCGAACGACTTGGCATTTTTGATAAGTATATTGCGGAAACTGTTAAGATCGATAACAAACAGTACGAATAACGTTGTAAAAAAAAAAAACAATTTATTTCACAAATAAACCAGCATAAGCCTAATTAAAAATAACAATACGAAATACTTTTAGGTTTTACAGAACGCAACTAGAACATATAAAGTTAAAAATAACTTAATTACAAGATTTGAATTAAGTTTAATATTATAATTATAACAAAAAAGACATTTGGTACGTATATACAAAGTATCAAAAAAACCCTAAAAAGAACAACGATAAACACCAGTACCTAAAGGAACTCTACAAGATAACGGAACAGGAAGTCAGTTTTTATGATTTGCCAAAAAGAAAAGCCTAAGCCCGAAGGAAAAAATCCGACAAAAAATAAAAGCGGTCAAAACGTTATTACAAATAACGATTTAGTAACAAATCGTAAAATAAACGGGATGGGAAGGCCCAGTTAACACAAATTTAGCAATCCTTTAAAACCAAAACAACGACAAGCTTTTAAATAATACATTTAAGAATATTAATAATAAGTGGAAAACCTACAGCCAGGAAAGCCCAGATATTATAAGCTAGTTTACCGAATAAATTGCGTACGACGTAATTACGTAATTTACGAAAAACAGTAACGATTTATTGTACGACGTATCAGCAAGATATAAAAAAGGTTTGATTTCTTAAAGATCGAAAGGAACGAATAAGATTAATAATAATATTTACACTTTGGCATATTCGTATTATAAAACGAAATTAATGTATTCGCTGCTAAATGCAGTTAGCCGGAAAGATGACGTTATTTATAAAATAACTCCTTATGTTATTATTAGTAATATAATCATTAAGCTCTTAAAAGAACTGGTATATGATACGGTAAGAAAAGTAATATAACGAATAATCGGCACCTATAATTCGACCTAGTATTTATTACGGATTTTAAAAAACGATGGAAATTTAAGGATAAAATTTAAGAATTTGTAAAAAGGTTAATTTAGTAAAATATAAATTACTAAATTAAATGAGTAGTACCCGGATAAAACATCTTTAGCTAAGATTATAAAATACGGATATTATAAAGAAAAGCCCAGATCAAAATACAGGATAACTAAATTGCCTATTTACGAAAAGGTAATTAATAGCTAACAGCATAAATTAAAAGGTTTAAAGGGATTATCCGTTATATCGATAATATATTAATCGTCTGTAAGAAAGTAGCAATATAGACTAAGTTCCCAAAAAAGCCGTTACCTGTAAAAAAGCCTTAAGATAGTAAGAGCCGGAAGTAGCAATAAGAATTTTCTAAAAAAGCTTTAAATATAGCGATAGGAATTAATAATAACCTTATTACGTTACGAATACGAATTGGGACGTATTGGTACATCGCAATAATAGACTGCGGAGCATTAAACGCCAATTATATCGTACTGAAATTGGTAAACGTTTTGAAACTGCTATGAAAAAATACAAAAAAACTTTATATTGTTAAAAACGTCGAAAATTAGGTATTTATTTACAATGATTGGAATATTATACGCAAAATTGATTACTTTCAAATTTTCGTTAAAGAATAAATCTAAACAGTTAACTTTGACATAATCCAATTAGGAAATTATGATATAATTTTTAAAAAACCATGGTTATATTAATACAACCTCTTAATCGATTAGAATATTACCTAGGTAAAGTTCGCTTTATATTGCATTAACAAGTCAGAAAAAAGAAATTATTCACACTTTACCGGACTAGAAAAAAGGCGAATGCAGGCATAAAAATACGACAAAAACCTTATTTTCTAAAAAAACAAGATATAGAAAAGAAATAGGGCATGAAAAACGCATTCGACGCATTATTACCATTATCCGAATACAACTTTACCATATGAACGAAATTTTAAAGAATTAACGCGAAAGTTAAAATAAAAAGATTTAACTAATATGCTACTATAATATCGTAAATGTAAGAAATTACTCAAAAACGAACTATATACGAAGTTACTTAAATATAATAAATAAAACCATAAAATAATCCTTAAAAAGAGCACCTTATCAAAGTTTTACCTTGTTGATAATTTAAGTGAAATAAGCCTATATATGTTACAAAAATACTTGAACGATAAACTTCAAAAAGGATAAATACGTTAATCGACGTTTTCCGCTAGATACCTTATGTTTTTCATGTTAAAAGAAATAAAGAGCTACGATTAATTGTAAATTCCTGACATTTAATTAATATTACTTTAAAAACTCGTATACTTTTAACCTTAATTACAAAAATAAAGAATTATTTATAAAAGGCTAAATGGTTTACCGTATTAAACTTACGAAACAGATATAACTTTATTCATATTAAGAAAAAAATATAAATAGAAAACGGAATTTAAAACGAAATACGCATTATATAAATACCTAGTTACGTTTATAAAATTTACTAATATTTTAACTACGTTTCAACGAATAATTAACCACGTATTACGAAAACTTCTAGGCATCTTTATCATTTATCATCTTGACGATGTTTTAATTTTTTCGAAAACAGAAAAACAATATACAAAATACGTTGATACAATTTTATAAGCCTTATAAAATATTAATCTGCTTATTAATACAAAAAAACTTCAGTTTTATATATAAAACATTAAATACCTTAAGCATATTATTATTCAAAGTTATATTATAATAAACTCTCAGAAAATTACAGTAGTTATAAGATAAAAAAGATCTAATATTATTAAGGAAATACTGGTTTTTCTCGGATTTGCTAATTACTACAGGAAGTTTTTAAAAGCTTCAGCAGAATTGCTATATTATTAACGAACCTTACCAAAAGAAACGATAATTCCAATAAACAAAAGCAGCAGAAAAAGTATTCCAAAAAGTAAAGGAAACCACTACGAAATAACTAGTATTAATCATATATAACTTATAACGACCTATTGAATTCAAAACCGACGCTTTAAATTATGTCTTAAGAACGGTTAATGGATATAAAAATATTTAGGAAATATTATACCTTATTGCATTTTACTTTTAAAAGTTTAAAAAGATCAAAGTTAAATTATAACACGCCAAACAAAGAATTCATAGTTATAATATACGTATTCAGAGTATTCAGATATATGTAACGCGGTAATATGCACCAGATTAAAATCTACACGGATTATAAAAACCTTACAGAGTTTACCACGATAAAAAAAGATTAACAAAACGACAGTTACGTGGCGCAAAAAAATTGTTAACTACGATTTCGTTATTATTTATAAAAAAAACTTAGAAAACGGCAAAATAAACGCCTTAAATAAACGAGCAACTTAAGAAAGAAAGCTTACCAAAATTAAATATACGATTTTTAATATAACAGCGGAAGGATATTTTAAAATCGGGCAAATCGCGATAATTCAATAGTAATATTTAAATAGTTTTTATATAAAAATACGATAACATAATAAAAAGCTACCAGCAAAATAAAAACAAGAAAAACAAGATATATTAAAGGAATATTAATAAAAACTAATACGATACGTATATAAACATCAGTTTTACGGTTACTAAAAATAAATAAGATATTCAAACGTTTACAAAAAATATACATATTCCTTTACATAAAATAATAAATAAAAAAGACATTACGATAATGCGACATATATAACAAAGTTAAGTTGCGATAATATCGATTATACGGAAAATGATAACCTATATCAATTGCAAAGCAACTATGGAATTCAGTTATATTTGATTTTATTACGAAATTACTACTTTCAAAAACCTTTACTACAGGAATACAATATACCAGTATATTCATAACCGTTAACCGATTTACAGAATCTTCTTATTTTCTCCTATATATTAAGGACACAAATGCTAAATAAATGGCATATATCTTTTTTAGATACATTATTATTATATACGGATTACCTTTGAAAATTATTTTAAACAAAGAAGGAACTTTTACGTAAAAGTTTTAACAAGGATTAATGGTACAGCTTAGGTTATATTTTTAATTATCAAGCGTTTTAAAATTTAAACAAATAAATAAACAAAAAAAAACGAACGAAACACTAGAAACGTATTTACGACACAATGTTAATTACGAACAAAACAATAGGTTAGCAAGTTAGTATAAAAGCATTAAAATTACTTTAACAAACGTTAATTTCGGGTTGATACCGGATATCTATAAAGATTTATATAAAAACCCTGTTAACGTAAAAGTTATCTTTACGATAAAAATATTTAAATAATTATATAAGGAAATAAAGATAAAATTAAAATTCGTACGCTAATAAATACAAAGGTATTATAACCGGAAAGAATTAAAGAAACTAACGTTTTAAAAAAGGAAAATGGTTTGTTTATTATAAAAAACATTTAAACCAAACGATTAAGTTAAAAGCTGGATTATAAGTATATTAATTTATATAAAATCATTACAAAGATCTTAAATAATAATTACGAATTAAAGCTACCTCTTAAAATTAAAATATATTTAATTTTTCACGTTTCCTTGCTTAAGTTAACTGTAGATATTATCAAAGTTAATATAGGATTTAACGAAAAAGTCCGAAAAGATATAACGTCCCACACCACCTCCTCAAACAAACCACCTCGTCGGACACTTTTTTAGCTAATACAACCATCCAACTTTAATCGCTCATTTCTCAATACCAACGTTATGGAACGCCTTACAAAAAAAACGAAAATAAACCTAATTATTTAGGCTAAAAAAACCCCGAAACTTGGTTTTAAACGGCTCGGTTCTATATACGATATCCTTTCGTCTACGTTTAAAAACCCAAATTAACCATAAACCTTCCCGAACCGATATTATCCTTAATTTGCGAAAACTAACGTCGACCGAAAAGAAATCGATTATCGACCGTATTTTCGATTTAGATGCGTAAACGTTTTCCGTCCGGCTTCAGCATATTAAAAATATAACGAATTTGTTATTAACCTAACACGTTATAAAACGTATCGGGATTAACTAGGCGTCGAGATTTATTCGACGGCAAAAAAAGCTTTAAATGCGTTTAAATCGAAAAATGGATTGTTAAAAAATATTATACGAAAGTCCGGATATATTTCGTATGTAATTCGAATTAATTCGAATTATAATCGTAAAATACGGTATCGCAAAAAAATATTTATAATTTTAACGAAACGGGCTTTTTAATAAAGTTTTTCATAACATACGGTATAATAATTATAAATATCGAAAAACGTAAAAAATTTAAATAAACGTAATAAAATAATCGGAAATAAGTTATAATTATACAAGCCATTAATTCGTAAAGTTAAATTATACCGCCATTTATTATTTTAGCAAAAAAACTTACTTTAAATCTTAATATCGCGATAATTTATTATTACTTAATTAAAAAATCGGAATTAATTATAATAACTAAATAACGAACGAATTAAATTTAAAATAAATCCAACATTTCGATAAATATATTCGAACGTATACGAAAAAAACGAAACGTTTTTTTATTTTTAACGGTTACGAAAACCATTATATAAATAACGACGTTATTACCCTTTATATACCTCCCCAATTTTTTTTCGATTTTAATTTTTTAACGTATCCTGTTTTTTCGTTTTAAAACTCGTTTATGCGCTTTATATCGAAAATTTAATACGATGTTATTATACCCACATCGCTAAAAAAAACTTTTTCGCCGGTTTCTACAACACGTTTAAAACCGCCATAACGTCTAATAATATCAAATCCGGCTTTACCAAAGTTAAACTTATTCCATTTAATTTTAATAACGTTTTTTCCGATTTAGAAATTCCTTTAATTATACCTACGCCGATTATCTCACCGCTTACCTCCGCCGGTTCCATTTTTTCCCCCGTCGAAAACCCCTCAAAATATATAAAAAAATAAAAAAACAGAAACAATACTTACAAAAATAAATTAAAAATTATTAAGGGAACTTACCAACAAAAATAATTAAATCGGTTAATTTTTTAACAAAAAGTAACCTAATACTTTTATACAAAAACGTTCTTCTTAAAAAAAAACCGCCAAGTTACGCGAAATTAACCATTTTCTTAACAAATGCGGAAAAACCAAAAATAAATGTTTTCAAAGAAAAAAACACTTACTATACAAAAAAAAACAAGGTCTCCTGGCCGAAAAAAAAGGTAATAAAAAATCCCAACCAACAAAGGCAAAAAATAATTGTCACAAAGAAGTTAAAGCGAAAAAACGAAAATATAACGTCTACGGCAAACCCGAACATAATACGCGTACTTATAAAAAAAGTTATAAATACGTCGAACGACGAAAAATCCGATTAATTTAAATTCATTTATTACGTTACAGTTATCTTAATTAAATTTGTTACTACGGACTACCAGAAAGTGTCCGACAAGGTGGTTTGTCCGAGAAGGTGGTATGGAACGTTATTGGTTTAAAAAACAAAAAAAGTACTAAATATACGAAAAAAAACGAACTTACTTAATATCTTATTAAATGGAAAGATTATCCAGATTTGGAAAACATATGGAAATTTGCTAAACATTTTATAAATACCTAGCGATTATTACGGAACATTTATTAATAACGCTAAAAGCACTAATTAAGGAACTTTAATTAAATTAATCGATAAACGGCTAGTTAGTATTTTTAATAACCGACTAATTTAAAACGGAAATTAATATTAAGACAAATACCAACGTACGCAACCCTATACGTTTTTACTTTTAACTTTTTTGTTTTTTTAGTTCGTTTAATAATTGTAAACTACGACAAGTTATTTTAATATTTGGTATGCGGAACTATTTTTGTTAACGTTTTAAACGTTAAAAATGATTAATAAATTTATTTTTTAGTAAACCTCGTTTATTATCTGTTAAAATTATAAAAGTATTATTTAGCTAAGGTTTCTTTACGTTTTAAACTTTCGGACTTTCGAATAATATTACGCAAAAAGATAACGGGTACGCTAGACTTATTACACGATTGTTAATGAAAAACGTAATTTTTATAACGGGATAAACCTTCGGTTATAACATATTTTGCATAATTTCGAAACTTGATTAAAAAAAAAAGGAAAGCGAATTTGTTACGTTCCTTTTTGTGGTTACGCCTGCAAAACCTAATAATCGTATTTACCATGGTAAAAAGAAAAATTTAAGAAAAAAAAGAAACATATGTATTAAACGGCATAGCAAGATAATTTTCGAGGACGAAAATCCTAAAAAAAGAAAAATTCGTATTACGACCCGACGTTTCAAAACGTCGCAATAATTTAAAAAAAGGTCGTAACGGGTTATAAAATAGCTAGAAGGAAAATTTACGTTACGAAGAGTTCGGGATAACTTTAAGGAGATAAAAAGAAGCCGTATATAATTAAACGGTATAGCTTTAACTGCTAAGATACAGCGGATGCGATTAAAACGAAAAAGCTTTATAACATAAGGAAAAACGCCTTACGCTATATAGTTATAATCTTTACTTATTTTCTAAACTTGAAAACAGCAGCTTATAATAACACTTAATTACGCAAAACGCACTTTGTTATTATTAAACGTAATAGAAAAAACTTTATTTTTTAATGTTTACGATTTATTTATTAACATAAACCGCACACCTAAAGTTTAATAATTGAAAACCCCTTAATCGTTATAAAAAAGTTGAACTAAACCATAAAATAAAGTAAACCGAATGGATTATAAAATGGCAAAAGAAAATGGTTTAAAAATAACGATATAACCTTCGAAAAACGAAAACAATAGTTATATAAGTTAACCATTTATATATAATTTTAATGCTTGTTATTGAAACCCAAATAACTATTTTTAAAAATATTAAAAAAGCCGAAATCGACAGTGAAACTATTAGTGATTAAAAGGTAACGGTTAAGTCTTTGGAATACTGGATTATAAGTTATTTTTCTTTATTTTACGCAATGTTAAAGTTTCGTTTCCGATTTTTTACAGGATTTTTGTTAACTTTGCTAGTTAATAAACCTTTTTCGGTATTCTCGTTAGGTATTAATTAGAAATCTACTATCGTATGCCTTGCCGGATTCGGCTATTACAACGTACTCTTTCCGTAAGTTCTTTTCTTTAAAAAAACGGGTTTTTAAATCGCTAGAAATATAGATTTTAAGACTTATTTCGTAAGGTCGTTAAATATTGTTTCGGAAAGTATCGTATTTATAATCCTAATAAATATACGCAGTAAAATCTTCATTATAGGCTTATCTACCTTCGGTTGTTAACTTTAAAGTATTTATTAAATAACCCAGATAATCGATTTTTTCGATAGTTTTTATTTGAAAATAAAAAAACAACTAAGGTATTAGTTTACGTTATATAACTATCGAAAAATAGAGGTCACTTGCTTAGTTATCAAAGCCCACGGCACCCCGGAAAAAAAGTTTCCTGGGCTCCTACAAATATATATAAAGCTTCCTAGCCATTGTTTTCTATAGTTAAAATCACCTATAACAATTTACACTTCCCATACTTTATATAGACGTTTTTCGCGATCTGCTTAACTGTAATAGTTATAAGCCCGGTGCTTTAATTACGTAAAATAAGTACGGTTAAATTAATCATATCTCCTTTTATTAATTAAATATTTTATATTTCTTTACATTTAATATGGCAAAGAAATCCCATTTTTAAAAACGGAATCCTTAAAAATTACATAAGTCACCTTAATTCAATTTTTTCCTTACGTTTTAATATCTTTTTACGCAGTATTTGATACTTTATCGATTTTAAAACACGTAATATAAAGCTTCGTATAAGTATTCGGAAAGTCTCTTCGTTTTAAAATATACCAAAAAGGTTAATATACGAATAAAGAAGCAATACGTAAAAACACTTTTTTAAAAAAAAACTCTCTTTTGATAAGACATGACCGTGTATATAAAATTGGATAAAATAATAGATTAGTACCTTAATTTCTATACTTCACTAATACCTTTCCGTTTCGCAGGTAAGTTCCTTCAAGGTTGGAGAATTGGTGCAATACCAACCGCTTAGGTATTTCACTTTAAGGCGATTCTAAACTGCCTAATTCTGACTTTATCTACGTCGATTCTTATCGGAATTTTGGAAGTTTCTCGTAGTCTTAAGTAGCCGAGCAAACCAGCGTTTATAATCCTTTAACATGTAATATTTTCATGGCTAGATTTCGAAATTATTTGACTTGTTATTTTTATTATCCTTATCTGCCTATACTTTCGCCAGCGCAATCTTTTCGTTAAATCGAAATTATTCATAATAAATTCGTAGGAAAGTAAATATTTTTATTGAAAATAAGGTGGTATCCGAATATTAAAAAACGCATTCGATCTTTTAGGAAATAATTTTCCAAGTCGACAGTTACGTCAACTGCTTTAAATTATACGGTAATTCTTTTCGAATAAATTACCGTAAATGGGACGGTTTTAATCGAAACCTTCCCGTAACGGAAAATAAATATCTTATATTTAAGGTTACCTGGCATATTATATTATTTCGATTCGTATCTTGATTAATAATAACTTAAAAACCGTAAAAACAATCAAGGTTAGACTTTATAGTCGTAAAACTAACAAAAGCGTACAAAGCTTTTCGCAAATTTTGAAGGTTTATCTTTAAGGTTTATTTTTAAGGTTTACCGTATAAAACTATGTTTTGTAAACCGTAGCCAACGGGCATAAGGATCACCAGGGCCAAAGCTTATCGGCAACCACCAATCGGAATCGGAGTAAAGTACGGGATTAAGGTATATAATCTATTCTAACTGTAAAAACCGTTTGAAAAATTATCATATTCGAAAATATTAGATACAAGATCTATCGTAGAAATTTTATCGTAAAATCATTTTCTATATATTGGCTTAGCCTGGTAACTAAGGCTTAGATGTAACTTTTACCTTGCATTTAAAAGAACTTTTATACCGATACTATTTAATATAACTCTTAACCGGAAACTTCTGAAAAACCTAACGTTAAAAAATTTAAAAATATATACGATAATAATTTTAAACGTTTAGTAAAAATGTTACGAAAAGCTTTCAAAATTAAATTTAAATATACCAATATTTAGATATGGATTAACGGAGTAATCAAAAGCTAGATCTTTAAAAAGGCTTAAATTAATTTGTTAATTTAAGAAAGAATTACGATTTAGAACTTACTTAAGAAACTAAAATATTAATTCGTTTTTTAAGCTAAGTATTATTACGACGGTACGCGAAAAACACCGCAATACCTTACGCCAAGCCGAGATGGATTATATAAAACCTAATTAATAATACCGGACTGAGCTTACCGTATATACTTAGGCGAAAACGTATAATTTTTAAGAAATCAAAAACACGTTTCGTACCTAACTGGGCGCAAAAGAAGCTGAATAATTTTATTCAGCACGAATTTTTTAATAAGCTTATTCTAGGTTTAAAAAAGTTAAAAACGTAATTTAAGGCCTTATGTTACGAAAACATTTTAAAAGCCGAAATTAAAGTTTTTGGAATCTTCTCCACCCTAACACAGGGATCATCTTCCAATTTAGAATTAGGACGAAGTAACAGCTTTAATTCTTTTTCGTTAAAAGCGTTTCAAAAAAAGTGTTATAAGTACCTCTACCTGCCCACTTTGGAAAGAACTTATAAATAAAAGTTTATTAAATGTAGCAACTTACGCTTTGCGATCATAAAAGTGGTTATTTGCAGGTTTTGTTACTTAAGCTAAAAAAAGCTAAAAAAGGATCCGTAAACGCTTTAAACTAAAGCCGTAGAAAAGATTTCGCAATAACTTACTTAAACCTTTTAAATAAAAATAGATTACATGGGAAACTATAAAATAGTAAATAATAATAATTTAAGCGTTTAGTTCGGTAATGTAAACACCGTTTTAATTAGTTTATATATTTTTATTTCCGTTAATCCAACCTTAGAGATTTTTATTACCATTTATTTCAGCAAGCACTTTCTATTACAGTTTACCTTAAATAACAACTATGATACGAGGTTATTGGTAAACACCCGGAATCTGCTTATGATTCACTTTTGTGTCTCTAATATAATACGGGAAACAATAAAAACAGCCTTATCTTTATTACCGATTAATAGTATAAGGAAAAGGTAATTAAAGAATTACTATTTAAAACTTCCAGAAAAGCCTATATATAATCTTATTCTTAATAATATGATAATAATAAAAAGCTTTTACGTTAATATTATTGCGAAAGTTTTTCTATAAAAACCTAAGATTTGATATTATAAAATAAACCGCTTTTTTAGTATAAAACAATTTATAAAAACGTTATTATTATGAAACTTACCCGTATATATAACTTAACTTTTCTTAAATATAAACGAATATCCTTTTATTCGAATATTGTATTAATAATTGAAAAAAGTCCAGCAAATATATTAATATCAAGAACAATTAATAAAAAAGAGAAAATCGTAAAAAGAATTAAAGAATTACTTACGCCCTCGGTTAGGAATAAAGGATCTTTGCTATTTACGGTTTAAATATTTGAAACTTATAACGTTAAAATCGTTCGTTAAAAATGCTAAGAATGTTACTATAATTAAAACAAAACGCGTAAAATATAAGGATAATATTTATATATATGATTTTTAAGTAATTTTAAAACGCCTATTAAATAAACGAATACCTAGATTTTATTAACGTATTCTTTAAAATTATTTTGATCATTTTATAAGGTATAATAACTTTCGATAGTTTCTAATAATCAAAAATGAATATAATAAGAAACTTTTCGCTTTTTCCATGATTAATCGCAGTTGGAAAATAACGTTCCGTATTATTAAAGATTTCGAATATTAAATACGTAAGTAATTTAAAGTTTTTATTAGCAAAAATTAAGCAGGATAATAATACTGGACTAATCCTATTAAACAGATATACGGCATATTAAATATAATATATTAAAAAGAAATCGAACTTAAAACGTTTCCTTTATATATTGAAAAACCTGTAAAAAACACGAACGAAAAAGTTAAAAATTAATTAACGAAAGTTTTATAATAATTTTAAAAGTAAAGCTTTTTAAAGGGTTTTAATTTAAAAAATGAAAATAGCAGCGTAATTATATAATATAAACCCGAATTATGCTTAAAACTTACTTTTATTTAATAAAATACTTACTTGCTGGTTTAAACAGTATTTGTATTAATACGAACCTGCCTTAATTAACGCGATTATTGGAAATCTTAAACTTAATTAGATTGAGATTTTTATATACGGCACGTAAATGTATCCGTTAACGAAAAAACGCGAAATAGAAATAAAAAAGCAAATATAAAAAATCGAATCGTAAGTTTATATCGGATATTTGATAAGGTGTTAACTTTTTAATTTCTATCAAATCTGGGTACCCAAACTCCGGAAAGTTATTATTACGCGTAATATTACATTTAATGAAAAAATATTATATAAGCCAAAAAAAGAAAAAAGAAACGTTCGTTCTAGTTATAAATAAAAAACTTATTTAAAAACTGTATAATTTCGAAAGAATAACTAGAAAAGGCGTATTTTCCATATGCTTAACGTATAGAATACATTTTATATTAATTAACACTCTTTAAAAAATACAAGTAGTTTTAATTTCGAAATAAATTTAATATATAACTAATTAGAAAATTAAAATTCGGAAAGAAAGAAAACATCCAGACAAAACTGGAACTAATCGTATATTTTTAACATTTAAAAAATATTCCTAATCCCGAAAGCGAAATGTAAAAAAACGCTTAGAAAAGCGCCGCTTCGCTATTAACTAAATTAATTAAATATGAAAATAATACATAAAAAAATTAATGTAAATTAAAAAATAAAAATAAAACTTTTCTAAAAATACACTTTACGAATAATATAAGTAAATTAACATACTTGCTTTTTCCTTAAATTAAGCTCGGGATTTTAATAAATAAAAGAAATTTAGGTAATTAATGAAACCTTGCCCCTGGAATTTTTAAACCCAAAAAACTAAATAAATAAATAGAAATAGCCGCAAATATTTGGTCGAAAAAATACAAAACCACGGAAATATTAAAATCCTAATGATATTAAAAATAGTAACGTTTGCTCGGTAAACTTAATTATAATTTACGAAAACAACAAGATATACGTAATGTTAAATCGAAATTAAAAAGAAATTGATTACCTATTTCCATTATTATAGCATATAATAAAGCAGGGACAAAGAAAGCTGCATATCTTTTATATAGTAATCGAAGCAAAAACGTTACAAAAAAACGCGAAACGGCTTAAAGCAGGATTTAACAAATCTAAAAATTACAAAAATCAGCTAATTAAGCCGCTTAAGCTTTGGAAAAATCTCGAAAAATACCCTTTAAAGAATATTTTTAAAAAAGATGCGACAACGAAAATGAAGGTACTTATTCAAAAGAAAATATAAAATAAATCCCGATTACGGAAACAAAATCCAGGCCAATTTCTTTAAAATAGGTATTTATATATAAATTTAATAAGACTAACTAGCTAAAACGCTGCAAATAAGATATCTGTATATATAGCGATTTTTAAAAAACCAACTTAATGTAAGGGAATGGCCCCGAGGCGTTCCCTACTTAAGCGCGGATAAGGACTTCCAACGCCACCTGGCGTTGGAACTGCTGATCTTTTGATTATGTGGCGGAGTGGCTAGTCCCTTCTATTCCTTTACACTTAATTATTAACACCTACATTATTACGTTTGTAACTAAATCGTTCAAAATAACAATAACTATCACTGTTAAATATAATCTTAAAAACCGTTAATTTAATATACACACAACTTTTTTAAACGCTTTCCGTAAAAGCTAAATTAAAATTACTTACGTTTTTTTTAATAACTTCCCAAAAACAAAATAATTACAAAAATTAAGCAAGCTTTATATAAGCTTAAAGCATCGCCTTTGTTATGGTACCGAAAACTTTCTCTTACTTTATTAAAACTAAAATTTACTTTATTCCTAAAAAAAGCGTATTTGTTTTATAACGAATTACGTACGTTTTTCTTTTATGTTTTTCGTTATTAATCTATTATTTTTCCAATATCGAAAATACCACGAAATAACCGATAAAATAATCGAAAAACTAAAAGCAATATATAAACTTAAAATTTAAAGCGAAATAACCTAATCTTTCGGTATTTGGGTAATCCGGAATAAATTGAAAAAAATAAATCTTCCTTATACATAGTTTTTATATTAAAAAGTCCCTATTTGTTTTAGGCTTACAGGTAACGCCTACGTTCTTTTAACCCTTTTAAATATTAAAAACTTTACTTTTAATAACGAAATTAATTTTAAAGAATAAATAAAAAGCTTTTAAACATGCGTAAATTTCATTTTATATACCGCAATAATACTTTACTGAAACGTAATTTATATAACTTTCTTATTATCAAAATTTCTAATTAATCCATTTCTTAAATATATAATAATAGTTAATAAGGTAATCCGACACCTTTATGATACCCGTTTCCTAAGTATTAAATATGGAGGTATAAACCAAAAAACCCAGGCCTTATAAATCGTTAAAAACACTTTTTTTTACTAATAATCCCGAAATATAACGATTTTTTAAAGTTATATAATTTCTTTTTCGGAAATACGGTTATATAAAAAATAGTTCGTTAAGTAATTATAATAATCTTTATAACAAAAGCTAGGTTACTTACGTTAAAACATCTAATTAAAAAAACCTTAACTTTTAGATGTTTATTCCGTAATTTTAAATTAAAATTAAAATAATTATAAAAGTTTTTTTGTAATAATTAACAAACTATTAAATTAATAAAAATAAAGAATTAATACCCAGTTATATTACATCGATATACAAAATATGTAGCTATATTAAAAGCAAATCCCGGAATCCTTTAACGTAACTTATTAATTAATTAAATACCTGTTAACGAATTAACAAAAGCTTATTTGAAACAAAAATTCGAACATTTCAAGTTATTTCTTAACTTTTAAAATTTACGATAAACGTTTTAAAGAAATCGTTAAAACAAATAAAATACGTAACGTTTTATTAGCCCTAACGCTCCGGGAAAAAACTATCCCTAACCACAAAAAAAATCAAATAAACAAAACAAAACAAAAAAAAAAAAAGTAACTTACTACTACTACTGCTAAGACAAAAGCAAATCGAAAATCTGCCCAACCAGGGCCAGCACCTGCGCGCGCACCGCAACAGGGCCATCGGCAGGCGCAGCTATAGCGGCAGGCGCAAATTACAAAAAAGGAAATAAACGAAAAAAGAAAACTTACATAACGGAAAACGTTATTTTCGAACGCTTTTACGAAACGTACGATAACCGGGCATACGGTAACGGGGCTACAGTTATAATTAACAAAAAAAAGAACTTCCAAAAAACAGGGAAGGTACGTATACCGGAAAATAGGTATACCCGGAAACATAACGCCACCAGCGGCTTCCTACCACGGCATCGTAACACGCCTCGTCGGAACGGCCGCCAAGCGCCGAACGCAAGCAACCCAGGCACGACACGGCACGGCGAACGCCGCACGCAAAGCGCGCGCGCGGCGTACCCGAAAACAGGAACGGCGCAGCAACAACTGGTACAATAAACGGCGTCATAACGGACGCGGCGGACGCGGTAACGGCGGGAGCTGCAGCAACGGCGGAAACTGCAACAACAGCAACGGCAGGTGCATGCATAACAAAAACTACCGAAGTAGCGAGAACGGCAGCACCGGCGACAGCAGGAGCAACGGGCTTAACGGCGGCAACTGCGGCGTCGGCGGCGGGGGCAGAAACAAAACGTAGGGCGTAAACCGCGCGAATATTAACGGCGTTAACGCCGTATATGGCATGGGCGGTACGGAAAAGCATCTACGATTACCTGTAACATACCTACGTAAAGCTTACAACAATAAAATATACTTATAGTTATTATTGTTATTATTAAACTCACTATACTTATTTATTAAACATTTAATAACTTACAAAATGCGCAATATACGCTTGCGCGTAAGGAAAAACATTTACTTCGTAATAACGGTAATACTAATAATAATAACGATTTTTTGCAACATATATGTTAATTTCGCAATTCTTTTTTCCGAACTTAAAGCATATACAAAATTATTATTAAAACCGAAAAAAACAACCATGATAACGTTTTTAAAATTTAAATAAATATATATACGTAAACGCGTATACAAAACACAAATCTATCTGCCGTTAGATGTTACTATAAGCAGTAAAAAAGTAATATTACTATTTTCGCATTAACTGTTATTACGGGCAATAAAAAAAAAGAAATTATAACAACCATCTCGTTTAGATTACCTACTATATTAACGGCTTAATGTTTTATTATTGCATTAAATATTCGTATTAAACTACGTGTTTTTCTTTTGTTATTATATTAATTTAAAAATTATTAAAGGTGCGAATGTTATAACCCATAAGGCTTGGTTTCTCCCAGAACGGTCGGAGTCACAAAAGAAAAAATCCGATGGTAACCCAGGGTTACGTAACCGGCTTAAAAGGCTTAAAGGTTTTGGCAGCTTAAACGTTTTGAACGTATAGCAGCGCTTAAAAAGCTTAACGGGCTTAAGGATTTAAGTACCTTAAGCGCCTTAAGTTAAAAGTAAAATATATACGTTTATTATTTCCTATAATCTTAAATAATACCAGCTTATAATATAACTTGGTTACTTAGATTACCTTTAATTATTTGCTATTACTAAACGTAACTAGTTTATTTTTTATTGCTTAATTTTCCATAATATTACTGTTAATATAAACCCGTACGATTAAATTTAATAATTAGTTAATTAATCCAGCCGTTATACGTTATAAGCTTTTGTTTAATAATATAGTTAAACTTTAAGCAATATTCGAATCGCTATTATGTTAATTAGCATATAAGTAACCGTTATTCCGGGGTTTATAACTTAGTAACTTCAAAACAAAATTAAGGAACTTAAAGTTACCGTTTAGCAACTTATTAACGAAATAATAACAGCCTAGTAACTGGGTTTTCGCAAAATGAAACTTAAAAAATTACAGCCTTATAACGGGAAAGGGAATATCCAAATTTCCTAACTTAAACTCGGGTTTATCTTCGTTTTAAAGAATTTATTAATCCAATTAATCAAATTCTTACTGTTACTGTTTGCTTAAAAAAATGCCTTTAATTAATTTAAACTTATTATAAGGAACTTTTTGGAAAACGGAAAATCCGATTAGGAAAAAACCATTCGAAAAGTTTTTTTTAGTTATGTCAACTTCGAAGATAAACTTAAAAGTAACTTTAAAAATCCGGACAAAAAACGGGTTACGGCTTAGAAAGTTTTCCAATTACGTTAAAAAAAACCAGTTTTTGTATACGTTATGGAATTTAGGAACTTCATGATAAAGACAGGATGGACGGACGAAAAAGATGATATTTTAATTAATATATTTTATAGAAAATTAAAAAAGGACGTTAAAAACAAAATTATCAAACTTTTAGGACTTACGATATTCGATAAATATATTATAGAAGCAGTTAAAATTGACAACCGATAATTTAAAAAGCGATAAAAACGACGAAGGTATTTTATTTTACGGGTTAAACATTTTAAGGTTAATTAAGGAAAAAAACGCGAAATACCTTTTATTTCCTATAGAACAGTTCCGGAACTTATGGAATTTAACATTACGTAATAACGAGATATAAATTAGGTACAGTGTTATAATTATAACAAAATGGGGCATGTTACCAAACGATACAAAGCATTATAGAAAACCGATGGGAAAATACATTAAATCTTAGTATTAAAGAAATTACTAAAAAAATTAAAACGGTAACAAATAAATTAACATAATTCGTATTCGTTATGATAACGGATAAAAAGAAATTCGATAAGGATTAAAAGTAGCCAAAGCCCTTTTATAAGCAACTATTAATAGACAGGTTTAAAAGGTACGGTACGCGGACTTTTACTTTGTTAATTGTAATTAATTTTAGTACCCCGTTTACGCTAAAAAAAACGACGGATTTACGAACGAATTATTTATATATAAGAGGAAGGTTTCGATTTTTATACCTAAACGGGATATAACCAAAAAAATTAATAGTAATATCAAGAATTGCGAATGTTTACTATTTAGGAGAAGGTCGACGATACAGCACCGGTATTAATATGGCCCGAAAGCAAAAGATACCTTTCGGGGGATCTTACGTATTATTTCGGATGGTACGATTATTAAATCCAAGAAAAACTAATTTAAAAATCTGTCGATAAGTATTGTTAAAAAATTATTACCGAAATCTAGTTACAGCTAGCTTTTAAAATAAATTTTCGAAAGCAAAAAGCATTACGGGAAAAACTAGCAGAGTTTGTTAATTAAAGCTAACCAGTCCCTTATGCGGGATGGAAGGCTGTGGGAGGATTAAAAAACGATATTTGCGAAATTTCAGGCTAACTATATTAGCAAGAGGAGAAAATTTCCTAACTTAAAGCTTAATTACGCCGTTAGGAAGGCCAGATAAAGCAAGTCCAGAAGATGTGTAAGTAACTTACCGAATAAGTCCAATAATTTACAAAATCTCCAAAAAAAACGCCACTTATAAAAAAGCCTCAGGATAACGCAAGCCGGGAGTAACAAGAACTTCTTAGAAAGGCTTTAAGTATAACGACAGGAATTAATAACAACCTTGTTACCCTGAAAATAGGAATTGGGATATATTGGTATACCGTAATGGTAAATTACGAAATTTTAAGCGCTAATTACATCACCCCGAAATTGGTAAATTAGCTTAGATCATTATGCAAGGATAAGAAGAACCTTTATATCGCGGAAAACGCCGAAGGTTAAGCATTTACCTACGATAACGGAAAAATTGCACGTAAAATTAATTATTTCGAAATGTTTGTTTAAGGATAAATCCAAACGGTTAACTTTAATATCGTTCCGTTAGGAAATTACGATATAATCCTAAAAAAACCATGGTTATATCAATATAACCCTTTAATCAATTGGAATACTGGCCAGGTAAAATTTATTTTATACTTTATTGGTAAGCAAGAAAAATAAACGAAATTTTTATATTCGATTAATTATAGGAAAAGTAACGAATGCAGGCATAAAGATACGACAGAAACTTTATTACCTAAAGGAACGAAACGTAAAAAAAAGAAAATGCATAATAAACGTATTCGACGTATCATAGCTATTATACGGGTACAACTTTGCGATATAAACGAAATTTTAGAAAATCAGCCCGAAAAGCCGAAAAAAATATGGCTAATGTATTACTATAGTATTGTAAGTATAAGCAATTATTTCAAAAAGAACTCAGTACGAAGTTACCTAAATATAACGAATGAGATTATAAGATAATCCTTAAAAAAGGCATTTTACTTAAGTTTTATCTTATTTACAATTTGAACGAAATAAAGCTTTATATTTTACGCGCATATTTGGAAGATAAATTCCAAAAGAGATGGATTCGACGATTTACATCTTTAGCTGGATATCTTATGTTTTTCGTGCCGAAAAAAATAGCAAGCTTCGATTGGTAGTAGATTATCGATACCTTAACAGTATTACTGTTAAAAATAGAATACCCTTATTATTAATTACCGAAATAAAGAATTGTTTATAAGAAGTTAAATAATTTACTGCTTTAAACCTTAAAGATAGGTATAACTTAATTCGAATTAAGTTAGGATACGAATGGAAAACGGCTTTTAAAACAAAATACGGATTATACGAATATTTGGTTATATTAATAAAATTAACGAACGTATTAGCAACCTTTTAGCGAATAGTTAATTACGTATTTCGAAAATACCTAGATATTTTTGTTATGTGCTATTTGGATAATATTTTGATTTTTTCAGAATTAAAAAAATTATATGCAGAATACGTTTATTAAGTTTTTTAAATTTTACAAGATGTTAATTTGTTAGTTAATGCAAAAAAAAGTTAGTTTTACATATAAAAGGTGGAATATTTGGAATATATTATTACCTTAGGATATATTAAGATAAACCTTAAAAGAATTGTAGTAGTTACTGAATGGTTAATATTTATTATTGTTACGGAGGTATAAGTATTTATTAAATTCGCTATTTACTATCGGAAATTTATTAAATATTTTACTAAAATCGTAATATTATTATCGAATTTAACCCGAAAAGGAAACGAGTTCTAGTAGATAACAAAATCGAAAAGGCTTTTTAACAAATTAAAGATATAATTATTAATAAACTAGTATTAATTATGTACGATCCAAAACGTTTAATTGAGTTGAAAACCGATTTTTCGGATTATGCATTAGACGTAATGATCGGATATCGGGATAATTAAGAAATATTTTACCCGATTACTTTTTATTTTTACAAGTTGAAAGGAGCAGAATTAAATTATGCTATTCTCGAAAACAAATTTATGGCTATTGTTAAAGCTTTTCGAGAATTTAGATATATATTTAAAGGAAACCTTTATTAAATTAAGGTTTATACCGATTATAAGAACTTTACCCGTTTTATTATTATACGAGAACTTACAAAACGACAATTACGTTACGTAAAGGAATTAACAAAATACGACTTCGTTATTTTTTATTAAAAAAACTTTAAAAACGGCAAAGTAGATGTTTTTAATAAATAATTTAACTTAAAAGAAAATTTAGTTAAGGTTAATTACAAAATTTTCGATATTACCTTAAAAGGATATTTAAGATTGCGATAAATTATAACGATTAGGGCAGTATCTCCCGATCTATATCAGAAAATCCAGCAGTATAACGATAGCTTACCCGATAATTAGAAAATAAACAAAATTCAGGTATTAGAAAAATGTTAGCAGAACCTGATATGGGATATATATTAACATTTACTTTATAAACATCCAGGGATTTACAAAACCTTAAAACGGTTATAACGTATTTATTATTTTTTTAAGATAAAAATAGTAGTATAGAAAATTAAACGAAAATATAACGTTTGGGCTAAACCAAAAGTTTTACGGCATAAATTATACGGAAAATTGCAATTATTTCCAGTTTTACAGTAGCTATAAAACTCGATTATTATAAATTTCATTATTAAACTTCCTTTATCCGAAAATCCAGCGATAAAAGTATATTACGACAGTATTTTCGTAATTGTTAATCGATTTACGAAATTTTCTTATTTTTTATTTTATTACAAAAATATAAACGCAAAACAAATAGCATATATTTTCTTTCGACATATATTTAACGTACATAAATTACTAACGGAAATTATTTCAAACAAAGGTATTACTTTTTTTTTAAGTTCTGGTAAGGCCTTATGGCATAAATCGGCTTAAATTATAAGTTATCCAATATATTTAAATCCTAAATAAATAAGCAAACAAAACGGTTAAAATAGATTTTCGAAACTTACTTACGATATTATATTAATTATAAACAGAACAATTATGTTAAGAAATTACTAATAGTTTAGTTCGTTTATAATACTAGTTACTATAAAAATATTAAAATAATTTTAGCAAATGTTAATTTTGGGTTTATATCAAAGGTTTACAGAAAGATACTTAATAACGGTTCAGTTAACGTTAAAGTTATTTTAACGTTAAAATAATTTAAATAATTATACGTAAAAATGAAAACAAAACTTAAATTTGTACGTAACCAAATGCAAAAATATTATAACTAAAAAAGGTTAAAGAAATTAACTTTTTCGGAAAGGGATATGGTTTATTTAACTACCAAAAACATTACAATTAAACGTTTTAATTAAAAATTCGATTTTAAGTATATCGGCCCGTATAAAGTTAAAAAGAAAATTTCAGAAAACAATTACGAATTAAAACTGCGCTTAAAAGTTAAGTTTTATTTAATTTTTTATATTTCTTTACTTAAATTAATAATAAACATTATTAAAGTTAATATAAAATACGAAAATGAAACAAAAAAAAACGTACCAGTATATGAAATGGAGAAAATCCTGGATATGCGCAAAAAAAAATTTACTTAATACCTTATCAAGTAAAAAAAACATCCGGGTTCCGAAAATACCTGGAAACCCGCCAAATATCTTATAAATATCCAGCGTTTTTTAAAGGATTTTCATTAATAACGTCAGAACCTGTTATAAGTATATCCTAGTTTACGTTGTTAGGATTAAACTAGTCGGTATCGTTAATACTAAGCTAATTAACCGGGGTTACGGCCTGTATCGACGTGGCAATTTCGGTAAATAATCTTCTTTATTTTTTTTTAAACGAACAAATTTTTCTATTACCTTAGTACTTTTAATGCCATAACGAAGCATTTTTAATCCACGATTACGGAATAGTTGCCGCTGTTTTTGAAAACGATTCAGCTTGTTAGCAGCGGTTCGCAGTATTTTCCGAACCTGCTTTTCCTTACGTTTTAAGCGATTTTTTTTCGTTCAATAAATAGTTTTTTGTATTCCGTTTTTGAAAGATTAAAAACGTTATAAAAACCCCCGTACCGAATGCAGCGCGTATATTTCCCGGAATTACGAAAAACCTTATAATCCACACCTTTTTTTTCATATCGAAAATAGGAACGTATCGTAAAATTAATTTTAACAATCCGTTCAGTTAGAATAAAAACGTTAGTACGTTAACGAAAACGGAACTTTTCAATTCGACTAAACATAATAATTAATTTCCGAAAATATTAAGAAAAGAAAGTAAAAAAGGAAAGTTACTTACTTAAAAATAACAAACAAACAATTTAATCTTTAAAAGCAAAAATTTTAGAAAAAGGGAAATCGTATTATAACCCATAAGGCTTGGCTTTTCCAAAAACGGTCGGAGTCGTAAGAAAAAAAATCCGATAATAACCTAGGATTACGTAACCAGCTTAAAAAGCTTAAGGGTCTTAGTAACTTAAACGCTTTAAGCGTATAATAGCGCTTAAAAAGCTTAACGGGCTTAAAAGTTTAAATACTTTAAGCGCCTTAAGTTAAAAGTAAGATATATACGTTTATTATTTCCTATAGTTTTAAATAACACCAGTTTATAATATAACTTAATTACTTAAATTATCCTTGGTTATTTGTTATTACCAGACGTAATTAATTTATTCTTTATTGCTTAGTTTCCTACAGTATTACTGCTAACATAAACCCGTACGATTAGGTTTAATAATTAGTTAACTAACCTAGCCGTTACAGCAAAATAACAAATTCAAAAAAGCACTCTTTTTTATTTAAAGGGTATATTACAAAATAAGGGTTATTTACTTAATTATCAAGGCCCACAGTATCTTAAAAGAAAGCTTCCGGGGCTTTTATAAATATATATAAAGCTTTCTAGCTATTATTTTCTAAAACTAAAATTATCCATAACAATTTACACTTTCCATATCTTATATACACGTTTTTCGCGATTTGCCTAATTGTAACAATAACGCATTCGTTTTTTTAGATAAAAAAGCTATATTGGGTTTGATAAATCTATCAAGCCATTGAAATAATTAATTAAAATTAATAAAGTCTTAAATATTAAACGCGTACGCTTTAAATTAAAATTCTTTTTTAAAGCAGTCCCAGTTTTTAGATTTTTTGTAAATAACAGAAAACGTTAACGGTACGATTATTTTTATTTTTATTAACATATATTAAAATAATTGCTACTAATATACAATTTAAATCGTTTTAGCAACAACATGTTAATTAATAATTTACTCGAATTTAACAAATAAACCTTTTAATTATCAGATATAAAAGACTTTAGTTCCGTTGTTATATTCAACTAATTGTGCAGCTTCTTAGTGCGCGTACAGCTTTTGTGTAACCTAACAACGGAACAATTATCTTTTAATCAAAGCGTAGCCTTCTGTAGTTAGTATGCTATAGAACACCTGGCTAGCTGACAGTAGCTGTTAGCTAGCAGGTGTGCTAAAGCACCCTAACTGAAAAAGGCTACGCTCTGATCGGAGGATAATTGTTCCGTTGCTAGGCTACACAAAAGCTGTACGCGTACTGAGAAGCTGTATAATTAGCTGAATACAACAACGCAACTGATATCCCTTATATCTGACAGTAGCCGCCTCAGGCGTTGCCCGCATGCCGCAAGCCAGGCACTAAATAAGGCTGGCTTTCCCGGCCTTTACGTAAAGGACCTGATCGGCTCAACTCTTGGCTCGGCTCTGGGCGCACAGTGACAAACTGTAAGGTTAAACGTCACGTCTCCTTTCTACTCGAGAATTGGTGCAGGAGGCTGAGATCTGGACTCCTCTGGAGCGTTGCATGGATCCAATCGACAACCCTGCTATAAATACCGCGTTGGTATGATTGGTTTTCGCATCCAATATATCAATAGCTCGAGACGCCACATTGCCAAGAGGCTTTCAGCTCGGAATCCGGGTATTTCCCCATGTAGCTGCCACTGCCGGTTTAGACGCAAGGTTCTGGCGTGGGGTTTGATGGCACAAATGGGGAGGAGGGGAATCTGCAAGTTAGGCTCCCGAGTCGTGGTTTGTCGCCATCCGCAGTGGCAGCTCTCGCTAAGAATTTTCCAAAGTAGTGTTTGGTATTGACATTAGATTCGGTTCAACATTAAATGTCACGTTGGTGATTTGAGTGCAACAGGTCGTCGAATTATAGTTGATAACAATCTATCCTCTTGTCAGACCCTACTGAAGGCTAGGGCTGTTAGCTGTGCAATGGCTTACAGTAAGGGGTTAAATTAATCCGGGCCAAGTTGAAAATCGCACCAAAAACAGCGATTTGGCTACTTTTTCAATTAGCCATAACTTTCCAAGGAGAAATCTTAAAAATAACCAAACTAAATTATTTTATAGATAATTACAAACGGCTAAGGGTTTACTTGAACGGAATTGTGAAATCTTTTAAATTACAAAAGTTACATTAAGGTATTCGTATAAGATCGTTAAAAATCCTTGGTTCCCATACAAAATGGACAAGATTTGTATAGGGAACAAAAGATACAATAAGGGACCAAATTAATCCGGCCCAAGCTTCCCAGCCACCCGATTTTTAAAACTACCTCTTTTTGATACTTATACTTCAAAAAGTCATAACTCCTTCAAACCATGGACAATTTTGAAGCTTTTTACGCCGAATTGATCGCCGATCGTCAGAAAAGCTAGGAATTTACTCCCAGAAAAAAGGCTTACATAATTACCGCAAATAAACTTGGGATACCACAATGTCACTTAACGGACTTATTTGAAACTTCGGAATCCGTTATTACTTTTATCATTAAAAACTAAAAAAACGACCATACTTTCGATCCGAAAAAAAAGGGTCGCAGGGACTTCATAAAACGTTAAAAAAGGTAGATTTTTTTGTTTTGTAAAAAAGACCGAAAGGCGGCGTATAAAAACATCCGGAAGGCAACTGGGTTCAAAATTAGTACCACTTCAGTTAAACGTATTATAAAAAAACAGAACTTCGCAAATGAAAGTTCCAAAAAAATACCATTTTTTAAAAAAGCGGCGAAAGTTAAATATACTTTCGTAAATTATTAACTTAATTACTTTAGCGATTTGTTACGGATACGTAACGTTACAATTAATATAACTTTTAACTAACTATTCCAAACCATCTTTTCCGACGAATCCTCCTATTAAAACTTCTCTAGCAACTTAACGGCTTAAGTATTCCGTTTCCCGTCCGAAAAATAAAACAAAAAATTCGTAAACCTTAAAAACCACGTTAAAGCGAATATCTTTATCATAGTTTAAGGTAAAATTTGGATCGGGAATAATAAGAAAAAGTACCGCATACCTTTTATCGTTATGTAACGCGATCTAACGCTAAAACCGGATGGTTCCCAACAAAAAATCAACAATTAAAATTATCGGAAAACTTTGAAAAAATGATTATTACCGATTTATAAACCTTGGCGATTTTTCCAACAAAATAACGTTACGATATACGTTTACGAAAAATCCTTAAACTAGTTAATAAATAACGCTATAAAGGTTCTTCCGGACTGGCCACTATACAGCCTTAACCTTAACCTAATTAAATATATATAAGCTGCATTTAAAAGGAACTTAAAAAAGATATTTCCGGAACTTTAGAAACTTAAAAAAAAACAAGCTAAATACTACCTATTTTATCGAATGTTTGCAAAAAAACGTAAGAAGCCATTCAGGAGGCCCTTATAGTAAAAGTTATCCAATTTATAGGAAAACGGCTACGTACGGTTAAGAAGGTTAAGGGTTGGTATATACGGTTTTGAAGCTTAAAAGCAGACGAAAACAGTCTTAGAGCCCGTTTATTTTTATGATTTTATTTGATTAAAATACGTATAAGTGAAGTTGTTGTTCAATATTGGCGTTGTTAAAAGTTGTGGGGTTGGGCCGGATTAATTTGGCCCCTCATTATAACTACTTAAATTTGCGTTTAACGTTATGTAACTTTTGTAGTTTAAAAAATTTCACAATTCCGTTTAAGTAAACCCTCAGCCGTTTGTAATTATTTATAAAATAATTTAATTTGCTTATTTTTTAGATTTCTCCTTAGAAAGTTATGGCTAATTGAAAAAGTAGCCAAATCGCTGTTTTTGGTGCGATTTTCAACTTGGCCCGGATTAATTTGACCCCTTACTGGTAGCTAGCGTTGCAACTAGTGAACGCCTTTCGGTTGCACGCTTCCACCGTTGTTTGAAGCCCCGGTATCGCTCCCTCTCAGATACAGCTGTTTTATGTGTATTTAAGGAGGTCTCGCAACCTCTCCTTTTAGACGGGACCTCTTAGAAGGTCAACCTGACAATTTATCTTCTTCTTCAGCCATATATGCTTCAGTGTGTGATGACAGGGTCTCATACCTCTCGAGCCTGACATCAGAACGCCTACACTTCGGTTTTTCACCAAAGTAATCAACGAGAGAAAATGGCGAACGTCTGTAAGCAATCTAATCTACCTGCCTACATCTGCTGTCCTTAGTCTCCCGGGGGCTTTTGTCTGACCTCGCTGCGTCAAATACAGCCCAACCTCGAGAGACCTACGAAGCTGCCTGCCTTAAGAATCTTGTTAACAAAGACTCTCTTAATCGAGGTAGATACCAGCACAAGCGACTGAACAAAGACAGGAAAGAGATTCGCCTGATCAAAATACTTAATCGCTTCACGTTTGAGGACTTTCTGTTCACGCCAGAAGGGCTTCAAAGGTCTGAGGAAGATGCCGATTTTCGCCTTAGCAATGAACAGACTTTTGTTATTAAGGTGGTGATTGAGGAACACCCTCTCGAATCCGCGCCGCCTTATGTCGCCCTGTCATATACGTGGGGCGATGCGAGTGTGAAGCGCCGTCCTGTGTTCGTGCCACTTGATCTGTTTGATCCGCAGTGTGAGAAGTTCTACCTCATCGAGGCCACAGAGAATCTCTTCCAAGCACTGCGACAGCTGCCGCCTCTGCAGGATATCTCGCATATTTGGGCCGACGCGATTTGCATCAACCAGACAGATGAGGTGGAGAAGACCTGGCAGGTGCAGCAGATGTGGGACATCTACAAGTCGTCCCGCTTCGTCATGATGTGGATGGGGTCAGGTGGCGCTTCCACTAACAAATTCATGGACATGATGCGGGATACTAGTACGTAACTCTAGGAGTCCTTTGTTGCCTCTTTCCATTGCTAAATATTTGGGGCACGAGTCGGGGGCCTCGCCATGAGTCCTTAGATGAAGGGCTTCTCCCTTCCAAATTACCACTTGCTGATTCCTGTCGTGAAAGTGGCCGAGGAAACCAAACGCCTCATCGCAGGCGGTGGAGATGACATCGGACCAGACCAGCTACGAGTTCCGGATGCCTTTTCGATGATGTCCGAGTTCCAGCGTCTAGCGCAGAACGGATACTGGACAAGGGCATGGATTCGCCAGGAGATCAGCTCCCACGAGCCCGACAAAGTTATCGTTTGCTACGGCAGGCGCCTGGTCGAGTTCAATGTCCTAGACTACTTCGTCAAAGCCATCATAAATAGCGCCCAGGACATCGACAACGTCTCCGCCATACAGCGGACGCCGCATCAAGAAACTATTTGGCTCATTGCAAGGTCGCCTGCTTTTAGAATTATGTCTGATGCGCTTGACTCCTCTCTTAAGGGCGAGAAGGCTCGTATCGTCCATATCCTTTACAACTGGGTTCGAAGGTTTTATGTCTGGGGTGATGGGCTTCAAGCCAATGATCCGCGAGACTTGATTTACTCACTTCTTGGGATGACGAATTGGCGTCCACAAGATGGAGACAGAATGAAACCAGATTATACCATTGACGCCCGCAAGGTCTACATAAAAATGACGAAGCAGTGGCCTCGGATCTGCGTATGGCGAAACGATTCCGACGATAACAGCGCAAACGATCTCAACCTCCCATCGTGGGTTCCGGACTGGAGACGTCCCATTCGGCCGGTTCATTTGCTCAAGCTTCCACCCTGGCAGGGGAACTCAGAGGGCAACTATTGGACGGGCAACATGCTTGCCTACAAGGGCGGGTACGAAATCAAGCCGACGAGCTACTCCGACAGTGAAGAAGGCCCCTGTTACGTCCATATGGAGGGTTTCGTCCTTGACATTATCGACGAAGTTGGTCCAACCATGACACCGGACCCACGCATGACGTCCCGGGAAACCTGCCGGGAGTGGGTTGCGGTCTTGAATGTTTTGAGGCGAACGGGAGATGCTTCCGTACAGTCGCTCTCTCGAGGACTGTCGAGTCTCTCGATATCCACTGCCCAGAGCAAACATGCGGCCGTCTCTCAGCTTTCCCGCTGGCAGCTGCCAATCATCAACGTCGGGGTCGTTGACGGATGGCTCAAGAAAGCACCTGAAATCTACCAGCGAGCCTTCGACTTCTTCTCACACCAAACTCCTCACGCAGAGGCTGTGGAGGATGAACTGGAGGCCACGATATCCCGATACGCTGACATCACGCTTGCGGCGTGCAGTAGGAAACGATTCATCCTATCGAAGCATGGTCTCCTTGGTCTTGCTTTCCGCAGTGTTCGGCCAGGTGACTCGATTGTGGTTTTCCCTGGTATTGATGTTCCCTTGATTCTCAGAAAGGTTGAAGGGAAGGGGTACCAGATTATTAGCGACGCTTACGTCCAGGGGATTATGGATGGGGAAACGAAAGAGTCTGTAGGCCCTGGTGGATTTCGGCTTGAGGATTTTGCCATTTTCTAAGAGCTGCGTTGTCTTCCTCTCTTTTCCTTTATATTGGTTATCGCATGTATGTGCCTGGGCACAAATGATGGGGAAGAAACTGGCTTTGCTGCTTCGGATCCCTATCGAACTGGAACG
Organism: Monosporascus sp. 5C6A; assembly: GCA_004155035.1. NCBI lineage: Eukaryota > Fungi > Ascomycota > Sordariomycetes > Xylariales > Monosporascus > Monosporascus sp. 5C6A. Next base: position 49,607 of record QJOB01000175.1, on the reverse strand, counting down.
CTCGCGTGCTTAGCCTACTTATTTTGTTTTCAGCTTCGTTACCTGGCTGGGGTGTTTTGGCGATGTGGGCAGTTCAAGGTCGTTAAAACCACGCGCTCGGACGGTAGATCCATTGGTCGAAAAGGTGGTGCAAGCAGTTAAGGCAACCCCCCCGCCCTACCAACCACTAACAAACCACCTCATTTTTGATGCCACCGCCACCACAACCCCCTAACCCAAACAACAATATCTTGTGACGGCTGGGCTAGTTAACCAATTATTAAACCTAGTCGTACGGGTTTAGGTTAGCAGAGGTACTGTGGGAAATGAAGCAATAACGGGTAAACTAGTTACGTTTGGTAATAACGGATAATTAAAGGTAATCCGGATAATTAAATTATATTACAAACTGGTGTTATTTAAAATAATGGAAATAGTAAGCGTATATATTTTATTCCTAGTTTAAGGTATCTTAAGCGGCTTAAACGTTAAGCCTTTATAAAACCTTATTAAGCTTTTTTAAATTAATTACGTAACTTGGTTTTACCGTCGGATTTTATTTTTATAAGATTCCGATCGTTTTTGGAAAGGTTAAACCTTGTTAGATTATAACACGATTTCCTTCCTTTTAAGATTTTTGCTTTTAAAGATTAATTATTTATTTGTCGGGATTTAAGTAAGTAACTTCCCTTTTTTATTTTTTGTTCCTAGGTATATTTTAAGTTAATTAATATATCCGGTCGGATTAAAAAGGATTCTTTTTGCAAGCGCATTAACGTTTTTTTTAAACGGATTAACCGTTTTAGTTCTATTATATTATCGGACATCTTTTGTTTTCGTTACAAGTCTAAAAACAAACCTTATAAGGATTAATATAACGTTGGGAAATATTTGCGTTGTATTAAATGCGGAGGATTTTATAACTTCTTTGGTTTTATTTAAGTTTAAGCATCGTAAGCTTACTGCCGAAAAGGATCGTTTGGAATTGGAAAAACGCGTTGCTAAGGAAGAACTGTTAAGAACATAACAACGCCTAACTGAATTATTTAGGCATCTAAACCGTTTATAAAAACAAAAAAAAGCTTTTTCGTCGTTGCGGAATTAAAATATTTCGTCGTAATATAAAAAATACAAAGGCAATAAAGAAATTCGAACGTTTGAGAAAAAAAAAAAGGAAACGACTGTCCGCGGAAATAATTACGTCGATATAAACCGTAACCCCGATTAATTAATCTAGCATTAATACTACCAACTGGTTTAATCCTGATAATATAAACTAAAATACGCTTATAACGGATTCTGGCATTATTGGTAAAAGTCTTTCAAAAGTACAGGGTATTTATAAAATTTTTGACAGGTTTCTAGGTGTTTTCGGAATCTGGATAATTTTTTTATTCAATCAAATACTTAATAAATCCGTTTTTTTTACGTACGTCTAGAACTTTTTTTATTTCATATACTGGTATATCTTCTTCTACTGCGTTCTTTCGTCCTGTACTAACCTTAATGGTATCTGTTATTAACTCGGATAAAGAAATATAAAAAACTAAATAAAGCTTAAATTTCGGAAATAATTCCAATTCGTAATTATTTTCCGAATTTTTCTTAATAACCTTATATAGGCCGATATACTTAAAATCGAGCTTTTAATTCGGGCGTTTAGTTTTGATATTTTTAGTAGCTAAATAAACCATATCTCCTTTCGAGAAAATTAATTCTTTTAACCTTTTTTGATTATAATACTTCTTTATTTAATTACGTACAAATTCAAGTTTTGTTTTTATTTCTACGTATAACTGCTTAAGTTATTTTAACGTTAGAATAACTTTAACGTTAATTGGATTATTATTGCGTATTTCGTGATAAATTTCTAATATAAAAGCGAAGTTGGCGTTTGCTGGAATTATTTTAATACTTTTATAATAACTGGTATTATAAGCCAATTAAGCTATTGGTAGCTTTTCGACCCAATGGTTCCATTTGTAGTTAATATAACATCGTAAGTAAGTTTCGAAAGTTTGGTTTAATCGTTTTGTTTATCTATCTGTTTAAGGTTTAAACGCGTTAAATAACTTGTAATTCAAACCGATCTATGCCATAAAGCCTTACCAGAATTTAGAGGTGAACGTAATATCCTTATTTAAAATAATTTCCGTTAATAATATATGTATGCTAAAAATATATTGGAAAAAGATATATATTATTTACTTTATGTCGGTATTTTTATTATATGGTAGAAAATAAGACAATTTCGTAAATCGGTCGATAGTTACGAAAACGTTATCGTAATATATTTTGGTCGTTAGGTCTTCGGATAAAGGAAATTTAGTGATAAAATTTATAATAATCGAATCCTATAATTACTATAAACTGGAAATAGTTGTAGTTTTTTATACAGTTTGTACCGTAAAACCTTAACTTTAACGCAAACGTCGCATTTCCGTTTAATTTTATGTACTATTATCTTTATTTTGGGAAAGTAATAAGTACGTTATAATCGTTTTAAGGTTTTGGGGATTTCTAGCTATCCATAGAATAGATATTGGTATATATCCCATACCAGGTCCTGTTAATAATCTTCTAATACTTAAAATTTATCTGTTTTCTGCTTATTAAATAAGTTATCGTTGTATTATTAGGTTTTTTGGTATAAATCGGAAGGTATTATTTTAATCGTTGCGATTTGCCGTAATTTAAGGTATCCTTTTAAGATAATATTAAAATTTTTATGGTTAACCTTAATTAACTTTTTTTCTAAATCAGGTCGTTTGTTAAAAATATCTGTTTTACCGTTTTTAGATATTTTCTGGTAAATAATAACGAAATCGTATTCCGTTAATTTTTTTACGTAACATAATTATCGTCCGATAAGTTTTCGTATAAGAATAAAACGGGTAAAGTTTTTATAATTAATTTGAACCTTAATTTAATAGAAAATTCTTTTTAGTATATACCTAAATTCTCGAAAAGGTTTAACGATAGCTATAAACTTTTTGTTAGAAATGACATAATTTAGTTTTGTTTCTTTTAACTTATAAAAATAAAAGTAATCGGGTAAAATACTTTTTAATTATTTCGATATCTAATTATTGCGCTTAACGCATAATCCGAAAGATCGGTTTCTAACTTAACTAGGCGTTTTGGATAGTATATGATTAGTACCGGTTTATTAGTAATTACATCTTTAATTTGTTAAAATACGTTTTTTGTTTTTGTTGTTTACTAGAACTTGTTTCCTTTTTTGGTAAGATTAGAAAAAGGTGTTATAATTTTATTAAAGTATTTAATGAGTTTTCGATAATAGTTGGTAAATTTAATAAATGCCTGTATTTCTATAATAGTAGTAAATGTTGGTTATTTTGTAACTGCTATAATTCTTTTAGAGTTTATTTTGATATTTTTTAAGGTGGTAATATGTCTTAGATGTTTCATTTTTTTATATATAAAACCAACTTTTCTTTGCGTTAATTAATAAGTTAACAATTTGTAAGGCTTGAAAAACTTGATAAACGTATCCTGTATGTGTTTTTTCCAATTTTGAAAAAATTTAAAAATTATTTAACTAATAAATAACGAAAATATATAGGTATTTTTGAAATATATGGTTAATTAAACGTTAAACCGTTGCTGGTACGTTCGAAAGTTTTATTAATATAACCAAATATTTGTATAATCCGTATTTTGTTTTGAAAACCGTTTTATATTCGTACCCTTGCTTAATTCGAATTAGGTTGTATTCGTTTTTAAGGGTTAAAGCGGTAAATTATTTGGTTTCTTATAAGCGATATTTTATTTCGATAATTAATGATAAAAGTGTTTTATTTTTGACAGTAATATTATTAAGATGTTAATAATTTATTACTAATCGTAACTTTGCCGTTTTTTTTTGGTACGAAGAACATAGGGTATCCGGCTGAAGATGTAGATTATTAAATCCATTTTTTGGAGTCTGTTTTTTAAGTACGTACGTAACATATAAAACTTTATTTCGTTTATATTATAAATGGGGTAGAAGTTGAGTAAACTGCTTTTTTTAAGGATTATCTTATAGGTTTATTTGTTATATTTTGGTAGCTTTGTTGTAAGTTCTTTTTGAAATAGTCGTTTATATTTGCGATATTGTAGTAATATATTAACCATGTTTTTTTTTGTGTTTTTAGGCTGGTATTCCAAAATCTCCTTTATGTCGCAAAGCTATGCCCGGATAATAGCTATAATACGTCGAATGCGTTTATTATAACTTTTTTTTATGTCATATTCTTTTAAATAATAAAGTTTTTGTTGTATTTTTATGCCTGCATTTGTCGTTCTTATCGTTTGAATATAGAGACTTTGTTTGTTTTTTTGTTTATCGATAAAATATAAAGTAAATTTTACGTAGCCAGTATTTTAACCGATTAAGAGGTTATATTAATATAAAAATGGTTTTCTTAAAATTATGTCGTAATTTCCTAACAGAACGATATCGAAATTAATTGGTTAGATTTGTTTTTAAACACAAATCTCAAAGTAATTAATTTCCCGTATACTCTTTCCGTTATTGTAAGCGAATGCCTAAGTTCCGGCGTTTTCGGCGATATAAAGGTTTTTTTATCTTTCTACGGCAATTTAAGCTAATTTATCAACTTTAGGGTGATATAATTAACGATTAAAGTTCCGTAATCCATTATTGCGGTATATCAATGTATCTTAATTCGTATTTTTAGGATAACAAGGTTATTATTGGTCTTTGTCGTCGTACTTAAGTTATTTTGAGAAGTTTTTATTGTTGCTTCCGGTTTTTGCTATTTTAAAGCTTTTTTATAAGTGGCGTTTTTTGGAAACTTAGTAAGTTATTAAATTTGTTTTGTAATTTATTCGCATACTTTTTGTAATCATTTTATTTAATCTTCTTAACGGCGTAATTAAGCTTTAAATTAAAGAATTCTTTTCTTTTATTTATATAACCGATTCGTTATATTACAAACGTCGTTTTCTAACTTTCTGATAGCTTTCTATCCCGTATAAAGGGCTGGTTAGCTTTAATTGGAAACTTTGCTAATTTTCTTTCGTAATTGCTTTTGCTTTCGGGAATTTGTTTTAAAGGTTAGTTATAACTGAATTTCGGTAATGGCTTTTTAATAATATTTGTCGACGGACCTTTGGATTAAGTCTTTTAAGTTTAATAATCGTATTATCCGAAATAATACGTAGGGTTCCTTTAAGAGCATTTTCGCCTTCCGGTTATGTTAATATTAATGTTATGTTTTCGATTTTTTCTTATGTAATAGAAGTTTATAATTTTCGGTATTACTGTTAGTTTTCCTAGTTATACGCCGTTCGGGTATAAAATTACAACCTTTTTTTATATGTAAGTAATTCGTTTATAAATCCGTTGTTTTTTTTTACGTAAATAAGGCATTAGGATTAGTTACAGTTAATGGGATAAAGGTCCGCATGTCGGGCTGTTTGGATTTGCTTGTTTACTGCCGCTTGGGAAAAAACTTTATCCGTTTTTAGTTCCTGTTACGTTTTTTTTATTCGTCGTCGTAATGAATATGAATTATATTAATTTGTTTATTGCTATTTTAATCTTTTAGGGGTTTTTCGGGTACTATTGTTTAATGTAATTTCTTGTCGGTTTTTTACGGCAATTTGTATTATTAGGCCATATATCCTATTTTGCCATAATTATAACATTATACCTGGCTTATGTTTCGTCGTTAAGTAATGCCAAATTTCTATAGGCCCTGGAGTTATTTTAAAAAAATAAAAAAGTATATTACGTCTTTTTCTCTGGTTGGCTTTAAAATGTTTTATTCGTGGAATAAAATATCTTCGTCTTTTTTGTTATTTTTTAAACTCTGGGTTGTTGACTTTAATTATTTTCGTAATGTATTTGTTAAATGTCATAAGTTGTAGGATTTTAATAATTTCGTCCTTAACATTCTTCTTTAAATCTTTATAAAACATATCGATTAAGGTGTTGTTGTTTTTTTCCGTTTATTTTGCTTTTGCCATAAAGTTTCTGAATTTTATAGCGTATGTAGAAGTTGGTTTTTTTTAACGCAGTTAAAGGATTTTCTGGGTTGTAATTTGTTTTTTATCCAGATTTTTAAAGTTGTTTTTAAGTTTATTTTCGAAATTAACGTAATAGGAAAAGATTTTTTAAGTAATTTGATTTTAATTAGACTTTTCGTTTTCCAAAAAGTCGCTTATAGTAGGTTTAAATTAATTAAGGGTATTTCCTTTTAAATAAGCAGCGACAGCGAGAATTTGATCCGTTAAATCGGTAAGTCTCTTAAAACGAAAGTTAATCCGAACCTGGGTTAGGAAATCCTAGATGCTTTTTTTCCGTTATAAGGCTAAAGTTTCTTAGGTTTCATTTTGCGAAAACCTATTTGTTAGGCTATTATTATTTCGTTGATAAGTTGCTGGATAATAATTTCGAGCTTTTTAATTTTGTTTTGAAATTATTAAATCTTAAGTTCCGAAGTATTTGTTATGTGCACGTTAATCGATATATTAACAGTTTAAATATTGCTTAAAGTTTAACTGTACCGTTAAACAAAAGCTTAAAACATATAACGGTGAGGTTAATTAATTAATTATTAAACCTAATCGTGCGGGTTTATGTTAATAAAGGTATTATAAAAAATTAAGTAATAACGAGTAAACTAATTACGTTTAGTAATAGCGGATAACCAAGGGTAATCCGGGTAACTAAGTTATATTATAAGCTGGTACTATCTAAAACTATAGGAATAGTAAGCGTATATATCTTATTCCTAGCTTAAGATATCTTAAGCAGTTTAAAGCCTTTTTATTATATTAATATGCTTAAGTTCTTTTAAGCCGGAAACGGCTTAAGCGCTAAGCTTTTACAAAACCTTATTAAGCCCCTTTAAGCCAGTTATATGACCTGGTTTTACCGTCGGATCTTATTTTTATGAAACTCCGATCGTTTTTGAAAAAGCCAAGCCTTGTTAGGTCATAATATATCTCAACAACCACTTAATCATCTAATTCCATATTAACTGGTAAGTATAACAATATAATCAGAATCATTTTCGTTATTATTTTTGCTTTCGGAAATCTTGGTTTTATATTATTTTTGTCGGATAATAATAAACCGGTTTTTATATAAGTTTTCGGTTTTACCTTTTTTAACGATGTTAACTTTAATAAATGTTTATATAGTTTGTGTTATAATTTCTTAGCTCCTTATTTTCTTTCTTTTTAAAAAAGCTAGTTATTTAATTATTATATATTTTAACGGTAGAAAGTTTGTTTGTTTTTTCGTTAAACGTTTTTATAAACTTATTTAACAAGCGGCGTATAATAGGATTTCTAAAAGTTGAATTAACGTTTACCAGGTTTTTGTGGAATCGAATTAAATTGTTAAATGCTTTTAATAATTTAATATTTAAAACAACTAATTAAATAAAAAAGTTAGAAGGTAGTAAGAGAGAAATCAAATTCGGAATAGATATATCTGTTATTTCCTTTTTTAACGTCTTTGTTATTAATACTTTCGCCTTATTAATAGGATATATACTTGTTATTATATAATATTCCAATATATATTTCGAAAAGGTTAAAAATCGTCGGTTTTAATATAACTTTATTAACTCGTTTGTAATAACTTGTGCAGAATTAATAACGGGATTTCCGTTTTTAAATCAAAGATTTACTTATACCAAAACCCCGGAAAATACGGAAAACCCAGACAGGTAAAAAGATAATATAGACTTTAAAAAGATATTAATACGTTAAAGAGATCCGCATACTAACGCATTTTCCCACTTTCAGTACTACTACATATCTCAATTCTCTTTAATATACACTTTAATAACTTTTCAACTACAACATAGATTTAAACAAAATCAGTTACATTTTAACCGCTAATTGCCAGCCTTACCAGAAGTTCTTTTCGGAAACTCGTACCTTTATACTTAATGTTATTGCTACGGGTACAATTCAAACTCGGATAGCGGTAACAGTAAACACCAACCGCGTAAGGATGGTAGCACAAATTTAACGTTTTAGAACTTATAAAACTGTATATAACTTATCTCTTCCAAAACGGCCGCGTATTATTAAAGTTGCCTAGTTTTATATTTCTATTAACTAAGTTAACGGCATTTCTAGAAGAAGATTAGCTCGAATTTAATCCTTATAACGACAGAACGCCTTTTCTGTACGCTTGTAATAAAACATAAACACGGTACGAAAAAGGTTAAGTTTACCGATAATAACGTTTATAAAAAGTTAATTTTTGTTAAGGATTATAGATCCTATTAGCTGGAAAGCTGCCAACCTTGGCAGCGTCCATATCTTTTAACCCTTTAGCTTAGTAGTACCTTCTAATCCCTAATAGGTGGTGCCTATTTACTTCAATACTAGGTCGCTTAACCTTATTAGGTATGGGACGTAATCGATCGAATTTTAGATTATGTTAAAGCTATAATTAATCCGCTAAAACGGTATACGCGGATTAAGTTAAAAGGTGTAAGGTTATAATAAGTTAAGATTCGATTCTCGTAAAAAGCCTCGTAATGTATTATATCTTCCAGTAGTTGAACTGTTAACAGTCGGGACAGTTCATGGCTGGGGTTAGCTATTTTAAGTTGCTTTAAAAGGGCACTTGTTAGAGATTATAGGTCCTATTAGCTGGAAAGCTGCCAACCGTGGCAGCGTCCACACCTTTTAGGCCTTTAGCTCAGTAGTACATTCTAATCCGTAACAAATTTCATTATAAAAGTTTTCAAATAGAAGAACTTGCGGAAGCTTTTCCTAGCTTATTTTCCAACAAGTATACGTTATAAGATATTCCCGGAGGTTTTAAATAATAAATGTTTTATTTTACCTTAAAACGTTATCGGAAAAGCCTTATTAATCACTAAAACAATAACAAGCACCGGATATCCACTATAATGTAAGGAATAATATAGCAATATAATAACAAAAACGCTTTTTTTATTTACGTTCTTAAAAAAGAATCCGGGTTCGCCTAACAGCAAGATAATCTCCTGGCGGTATTATACAATTTTAAAGAAAAGCCCACTTCTGTTAGATAAAGCTAACAATATCTTTGTACAAAACAACGCCTTAATATATCGGGGCAATACTGTTAAATCTTTTAAAAGTTATAGAATTCAAATAATCGATTAACTTTCGAATTTGCTTAATTAAAGCTTAATCGAATATATTTAATACGCTTTAAATATAAATTCTACGATATTAGACAGATTCCGGCTATTTACTTAATAGCGAAAGAAACAGCAAACGTACATTTAAAAAAAGCAAAAATACATAATTCTAATCAATCGCGGCCTTATAAGCGAAACAATGAAGTCAGTTCGCAAAGAATAATATACATAACATCAAACATGAAGTCCAAGCCAATATAATAATTTATAATACTGATATATCATCTTTGAATTAGCAAATAATTTTGTAAATAAAGTTATATGATATATTTTAAAGTTAAATAGATTAATAGGATTATGTGGAACATTTGGTATATTATGATATATTTACATAAAGCTTTTCCTAACGTAACTATTATTGCCGTCGATAACTCAAAACATTTATTTGTTAAGGTTTTTGGATTTAATATTAAAATTAAAACTTTACAAAACATATTTTGAACCGATTTCGGTATTATATAACACCTGGGCGAGTTAACCAATAGTTAAACCTAGTCGTGTGGGTTTATATTGGCAGTGGTATTATAGGAAACTAAGTAATAACGAATAAACTAATTACGTTTAGTAATAGCAGATAACTAAAAGTAATTTGAGTAATTAAGTTATATTACAAGCTGGTACTATCCAGATATAGGGAAATGTAATAAACGTATTTATCCTATCTGGTAATATACAATAATTCTTATTAATTACGACTAATTATAACTAATTATTATCGTTATCGTAATTACTAATAATCCCATTATTTTTAATTACTTTTAATTATCGGATCTATCGTAATTATACATTATGTAACCCGAACTTTTAATTAGAGTTTATCTTTTTATAATTTCGGACCGTTTCGGAGAAACCAGGCTTTATTAAGCCTTAATACGATTTTACTCCTTTCAAAATTTTTGTGCTTAAAAATTAATTTGTTTATTTGTGATTTCAGTATAGTCGAGGTGCAAAAGTCTCGGTTTAGTCTCTATATTACATGTTTTCCATTACCACTTTTTATGTTTAAGTATAAATAACTCCACGGTTTTTATCTAGGTTTAAATACACCTTAGAATTTAAAACACTTAGTTATTTCGGAATACGATTATGGCCTTAAGAGGAAAAATATCCGTTAGTAGCATATTTTGAAGGCAATATTACTTATAATATTCAAAATTTAAAAATCGGTTTCGGAATAATTTAAAATACAATTATATCTTCATTTTTTAGAAATTAAAACTTAAAAAAAGGCTTAATATAAAAGTACCAGCGCCTTTTAACATCTGGAAAACAATGATAAATTAACCGTATATTTGTTTAGTTATGAAAGATGAAGAATAGATCTATCTTACCTCGTTGTTAAGTGCTAAGAATAAGCGTTATAACGTATATATAAAAATTAAACGAAAGTTGATACATATTAACTTACACGTCGTAACTTAGGAAAAGACTTTAAATTTAAATTATATATTTTATTAAATAAGCTACTTAAATTCTTAAACTTTCCCGGTTTTTTCCTAAGGTTTGAAATATTTCTAGATTATGCTAGCGCTATTTAATTAAAAACATAATCCAGTAAATTAAACGTTATATAAATATATATAATGCAAAGTAAATATAGGTCCAAATCTAGAAAATAAGGCTAAGCTAATATATAGAAATTATTCCACGATTGATTTTTACGATTAATATTATATTTAATATCTTCGAATACGATAATTCTTTAACTGGTTTTTTACGGTTTAAATAAATTGTACACCTTAGTGTTGTATTTTATTCCGATTCCGACTGGTGGTTGCCGACAAGCTTCGGCCCTGGTAAACCTTATACCCGCTAGCTATGGTTTAGCAGGGTTCGTAAAGGCCTTATAAACAGTAACCTTATACGGTAAACCTTAAAATTAAACCTTAAAAGCGTATGAAAAACTTTGTAAGCCCTTGTTAATTTCACGATTAAAAAATCCAACTTCGATCGTTTCCACGGTTTCTCAAGTTTTCATTAATCAAGATACGAGCCAAAATAATACAACATGCCACGCAACATGTACGCAATACCAGTTATCCGGAACGGGAAGGTTTCGACAAAAATCGTCCTGTTTACGGTAATTTATTCGAAAAAGATTACCGCGCAATCCAAAGCAGTCGATGTGATTGTCGATTTGGGTAAATATCTATAATATACTTATTTTTATTTCATTATTATCTAATAAAGTTGTGGAAATATTAAAGGTAGAAATGTATAAGTTTGTATAGGAAAACGGCATCTACAGAAACCTTTGCACCCTTACTATAAGTAATTTCCCTTTTTTATTGTTATTTTCTTTTGGTAACTAATATATATAGTTGAAAAAAAAACACGTCGTAAGCTTCGTTTTTCTAATGTTCGTCGTGTCGATTTCGTAGAAGCTTTTAACAATTTTAACTTTAACGTTAGGCTTTATTCTTACTATTTCTTAAAAGGGTTAAAATATACAATACAGAAAATAGGCCGCCATATACGGAATATATTTCCCGAAATCACTTTTATAATAGTATCGGTTGCCGTGTTCTTTTTATAACGCATCCGCCGTAAATACTAACGCCTCGAACTAGAAAAAGCGCTTATGGAAAGGTTCTTGTTAAAACTTTAACGGCCTTATTTAGAAATATAACGATAGTATTAAAAGGAAATAAACGAAGCCTTAGCCTGCTTAATTCGGCTGTGCAAACACAAAGCTTTGGTGCGTTCGAAAAATGTTACCATGGTTTAACGGAATTTTTAATCGTTAAACGAACTGGAAAGAAAAAAGAACGAAAATAAACAAAATTAAAAATTAATATTGCCGCGCTGGTATAGGTGCCTGGTCTAATATATTGGTCGAGTATCGAAAATACGACTGGTTTATTACTAACAATATCGATCAAGGTATTATAACTGGCAATTCCGGTGTTGTTAGTAAAAGTTTCTGAAAAGGCTCTAAGCGTTTATAAGGTTTCTAACAAGTTCCCAGGTATTTTCGAAACCTGGATAAATTTTCTATTTAACCAAGTATTTAGTAAGTCTGTTTTTCTTTCGTGTATCTAGGACTTTTTCTACCTTATATATCGGTATATCTTTTTCCGTTTTTATTTTTTTGTTCCTATATTAACTCTTATGATATCTGCTGCTAACTTAAAAAAGGAAATATAAAAAACTGGATAAAGTTTGCCTTTCGGTTAAGACTTTAATTCGTAATTATTTTCTAAAATTTTCTTAGTAGCTTTATATGGGCCGATATATTTGAAATCGAACTTTCAATTTAGGCCCTTGGCTTTAATGTTTTTGGTCGTTAAGTAAACCATGTCTTTTTTTGAAAAACCTAATCTCTTCAACCTTTTTTGGTTATAGTATATTTTTATTTTTATTTTTTACATACAGATATTTTAATTATTTGATATTAATAAACGTACTACACCACCGAACGGGACACACTACCGAGCAGGATACTTTTTAGCATTTCGCAATAACAAATTCGAATAACTTATCTATAACGTAATAAATCTATTCCAATTAACGGTATTGTTTTTCGTTAACTATATCTATGTTTTAAAAACAAATACATGCATTATATTAAGGCTTGTTTCGAACGCATATTGTTATTCTTTAACCATTTTATAACAAATTACCTTTAACAGTTATTAACAGCATTTTTATTTTTACCAACTTTTTTATCGACTAAATAACCTGTTTATCCCGTATAATAAATGCTTTTCTTTATGAAAAATGTTTAGATTAATAATTTTAAGTACTTAAATCGAATTATTGCTTCGAAAAATCCTGCAATACCGCAAAACACTTGACGACGCGCCCTAAATCGTGCTTTATAATAAGCCTTACAGCCTTGCTCTACAGCCTTGTAACGCCTTGCAACAAAGCCCATTGTTCCGATACGACGTAGTTTGCGAATATCTTTCACGTATTAAAGCCGAATAGAAAACTCTCGCGTATATAGGTTGGGAATTCGGTCGGTAATCGCTTATCTTATCGCTCGGCGTAAGTCCTTTCGAAATAAGGGTAATACTAGTTTGAACGCGGTTAAAGGTAGTTAATCGCAAAACGGTTAAAAAATAAGAATAGCAATATACGTGCGCAATAAACCTTAAGATAATGCGTATTCAACCTTTAAATGCAGTGAGCAATAAAAAATACCGTCAATTGAAGTAAATTTATTACGTTATGGTCAAGTTATTCAAATCCATTATTGCGAGGTGCTATAAAGTGTTCCGCTCGGTGCTATGTTCCGTTTGGTAGTGTAGCACGTTAGCCTTAATATTAACTGGGCTATTATCGCGTATTTTTCTATAAACCTTTTGTATAAATCCCAGATTAGCATTTATTAATGTTTTGTTGATACTTTTACAATATCTAGTATTATAAGTTAACCTGGTTATTAGTGATTTTTTAACTTATTATTTTGTTTGTAACTAATGTAATATCGTAACTAAGTTTCGAAAGTTTAGTTTAATCGTTTTGTGTGCTTATATATATATGCTGTTAACGTATTAGATAATTTGTAATTTAAGCCAATTTATATTATAAGGCCTTATCAAACTTTAAGGTAAACGTAATATTTCTATTAAAAATAACCTTTATTAACAATTTATATATATTAAAAATATGTCGAAAAATGATATATCCTATTAATTCTGCGCTGGTATTTTCGTTATATGGTAGGAAATCAGAATATTTCGTAAATTAATTAACGATAACGAAAATGTTATTATAATGTGTTTGTATTACTACGTCTTCGAATAAGGGAAGTTTAGTAGTGAAATCTATGATAATAGAATTCCATAATTGTTGTAAAACTGGAAGTAGTTACAGTTTTCAGTATAGTTATTCCCTAGAACTTTAGTTTTAACGCAAACGTCGTATTTCTTTTTAATTCTTTATATTGTTGTTTTTAATTTAAAAATAATTCTAAATATGCTGTAAACCTTTTAAGGTTTTGTGGATCTGTAGATGGCTATAAAGTAGATGTTGATCTATATCTCATATTAAGTTCTGCTAATAATTTTCTGCAATCTAGATTCTATTTGTTTTTTAGTTATTATATAAGTTGTTATTCTATTGTTATATTTTCTAATATAAATTAAGAGGTGCTAACTTAGATATCGCGATTTGTCGTAATTTTAGATATTCTTTTGAGGTAGTATTAAAATTCTTGTGGTTAACTTTAACCAACTTTGCTTTTAAGTTAGGCCGTTTATTAAGAACATTTGCTTTGCCGTTTTTAAAGCCCTTTTGGTAAATGATAACGAAATCGTATTCCGTTAGTTTTTCCACGTAATATAACTATCGTTCTGTAAGTTTTTTATATCGTAATAAAAAGGATAAGATGTTTATAATCGATATAAACGTTAATTTAATAAAGACTTTTTTAAGAATATTCTGAATTTTTGAAAAGCCTTAACGATAACTATAAATTCTTCGTTAGGAATGGTATAATTCAATTTTTTAAATTGGTAGAAATAAAAGGTAATTGGTAAAGTATTTTTAATTATTTTGGTATCCGAGTACCGCGTTTAATATATAATTCGAAATATCGGTTAATAGCTTGATTGAGTGTTGAATGTTATATATAATTAATATTGGTTTTACTCGTAATTGCGTTTTTGATCTGTTAAAAGGGGTTCTTTTTTCTGTTATTTAATAGACCTCGTTTTTTTATTACACATGATAATAATATCGTAATCTTATTAAAATGTATAATAGATTTTCTATAATAATTGGCAAAATAAATGCCTATATTTCCATAACAATTATAAGTATTAGTTATTCCGTAACTGCTACGATCTTTTTAAGGTTTATCTTAATAAGCCCGGAGGTGATAATATATCCTAGATATTTTATTTTTTAGGTATAGAACTAGCTTCTTTTGCATTAATTAATAGATTAACGTTTTATAAAGCTTAAAGAACGTAATATAAGGTAAATCTAGGTCCAAACCTGGAAAATAAAATTAATCTAATATGTAGAAACTATCTTACGATTAAATAAATATTATACGTAGTATTTCTGAATAGGATAACTTTTTAAATAATTTTTTACGATTTAAATAGATTACATACCTTAGTTCCGTGCTTTATTCCGATTCCGACTGGTAGTTGCTAATAAGCTTCGGCTCTGGTAAACCTTATACCCGCTGGCTATGGTTTAGTAAGGTCTTTGAAGGCCTTATAAGAAATAACTTTATACGGTAAACCTTAAAGATAAACCTTAAAGCATATAAAAAGCTTTGTAAGCCTTCGCTAGTTTTACGATTAAAAAGTCAAACTTTAATCGTTTCTACGGTACCTTCGTAAATTACTATCTATTAAGATACTAACTGAAATAATACGACATGCAATCCAAGTACAAAATACTTATTATCCGTAACGGAAAAGCTTTAATAAAAACCATCTTGTTTACAGTACGCCAATCCCAGAAAGCAACTAAATAAGCTAGGGCAATCGACGCTACTGTTAATTTGGAAAATATTTCCTAAAAAAATCGACTGTAACTTTTAATTTTCGGATACCGGTTAATGCTTAACAACAAAACAAACAAATTCATTTGGCATAATTTCAAATTAAGGGGAAAATTAATACCAAAAATAAAGGAATATAATACTAAAAAACTTAAAAACGCCAAAATCCTGTTATTAAAACAATACATAATAAAGGGTTACAAGCGATAGTTTGCTAGGCTATTTGCGATTACGAAAAGCTTCCAAAATTCCGATAACAATTAACGTAAATAAAAGCGGGATTAAGCAACCTAAAATCGCCTTAAAATGAGATATCTACGAAACGGAACGGTATTAGTAAAGCATAGGAATTAAGGTAGTAATCTATCATTTAATAATATAAAACGAAAATATCCAAGTATTTTCGAAAATACGTAGTTAATTATTCACTAAAAGTTGCTGGTATATTCGTGAATTTTATTAATATAACCAAATATTTTTATAATTCGTGTTTCGTTTCAAACGCTGTTTTTTATTTATATTCTGGTTTAATTCGAACTAGGTTATATTTATCTTCTAATTTAAAGCGGTTAATTATTTGGTATTTTATAAACAATTCCTTTTTTCAGTAAGTAGTAAAAAAGGTATTTTCTTTTCACGGTAACGGTATTAAAATATCGATAATATATTACCAACCGTAACTTGACGTTTTTTCTTTTTCAGTACGAAAAATATAAAATATCCGGTTAAAGATACAAATCGTCGAATCTATTCTTTTTTAAATGGGTCCTTTAGAAACTTTCGTAAGGGATATAACTTTATTTCATTTAAATTGTATATAAAGTAAAATCTGGGTAAAATGCCTTCTTTAAGGATTATTCTATAATTGCACTTTTTATATTTTAATCATTTTGTTTTAAATTTTCTTTTACAATACTCGCTTATATTTACGCTATTATAATAATATAACGTCCCATACAAGCTCATCGGACACACAAGCTCGTCGGACACTTTCTGGCACCTTGCAACAACAAATTCAAATAACTTAACAATAACACATCGTATTAATTAAAATCAATCGGATTCTTTTTCGCTAAACGTATCTACAACTTCGTCACAAGTACGCGCATTATGTCCAGGCTTGCTACAAACGCCACATTTCCGTTCTTTGGTTTCAACCCTCTTACGACGACCCCCTCCAGCTGCTGTTAGCTGCAATTTTTCACCACTTCCTTCTTTTTGAGCCAGAAAAGCTTATCCCTTTTATATAGTAAGTATTCCTTTTTCTTGAAAACGTTTGTTTTTAATCTTGCGACGTTTACTTAAAATATGGTTCGTTTTGCGCAATTAGGCAATTTCTTCCCGAAAAAAAACATTTTCGTGCAAAAGTAACAAGTTACTTTTGGTTAAAAAATTAACCGATTTAGCCATTTTTTATTTTAACGTGCTACCTTGCGGAATTCCAATCTTTCTTTACAAATAACGTCCTTGCCTCGTTATTTCTTTAATATTTTTAAGGGTCTTCGCGGGCAAAAAACGAATGGAACCGGCGGAGGTTAGCGGGGAGACGGTCGGCGTAGGCAAAACTGGAAAAGCCTCTAATTCGGAAAGAACGTTATTAAAATCGAATGGAACAAGACCAGCTTTCGCAAATCCAGATTTGATATTATTAAACGTTATGGCAACTTAGAACGCGTCGTAGAAACCGGCGAGGAAATCTTCTTTAGCAATATAGGTATAATGGCGTCGTATTAGGTTTTCGATATAACGCAAATAAACGCGTTTTAAAACAGAAAAACAAGATACATTAAAAGGTTAGAGCCGATGGAAGGAATGTACGGGTATATAAAAAGTAATAATGTCGTGGTTAACGCAGTATTCTTCGAATTCCATCGAATAGTAGCTTTTGTGGCCGTCAAAAATAAGGAAACGTTTCGAACCTTTCGTACGCGTCCGAGTATGTTTGTCAAAATGTTGAATTTATTTTAAACTTAATTCGTTTATTGTCCAGTTATTATAACTTATACCAAGTTTTTAATCGGTCGGTAATTTGCTATTGCGATATCAGGACCCAAAATAATTTTTTCCCGCTATAATAATAAATGGCAGCAAAACTTAACCTTGGGAATTAATAACTTGGATAACTGTAACCCATTTTTTATTCCCTTATTACGTTTATTTAAGTTTTCCACGTTTTTCGGTACTGGTAATTACCATACCCGTTGCTATAAAAAGCCCCATCAAAAATCCTGTTTCGTCGAAGTTATAAATATCCTTTTTTGCGATACCGTATTTTGCGATAATAGCCCGGATAAGCTCGAACTACTTGCGAAACGTTTCTGGATTTTCGCATAAAACCCGTTAATGATTAATTTTCCGATTTAAACGCGTCTGGAATTTTTTTTTGCCGCTTAACAAAATTCGACGCCCAGTTAATTCTAACGCGCCCTGTAACGCGTTAAACAAGTAACAAATTCGCCATATCTTTAACGTGCTAAAGCCGGACAGGAAACGCTTACATATCGAGATTAAGGATACGGTCGACAATAAATTACTTTTCGGTCGGCGTTAATTTTCGCAGATTCGAGATAATATCGGCTCGGGAAGGTTTGCCGTAAATTCGATTCTTTAAAGTAGATGAAGGGACTTTATATATAGAATTAAGCCGTCTGAAATTAAGTTTCGGGTCTCGTTTTTTAACCTGAATGGCTAGGTTTATTTTGGTTTTTTTTTGTAAGGCGTTCCATATTGTTGGTGTTGAGATATGGGCAATTGAAGATAGATGGTAAGAATGGCTAAAAAAGTGTCCGATAAGCTTGTATGGGACGTTATTGATTATGTTTATTTCTTGACTTTTAGATTGGTATTTTAAGATTTCATTTATATCGCAAAGTTATCCCCGGATAGTAGTTATAATACGTCGAACACGTTTATTATGCCCTTTTTCCTTTTTGCGTTTTTTCTGGGAGAGTAATAAGGTTTCTATCGTATCTTTATACCTGTATTCGTGGCTTTCCCTTTTCCAGATCGAGTATAAAGTTTTCGTTCTTTTTCTATTTATCGATAGGATATAAAGTGAATTTTACCAGGCTAATATTCCAATCGATTAAGAGGTTATATTAATATCACTATAGTTTTTTTTAATTATCTTATAATTCCTTAACGAAACGATATCGAAAATAATTATTTGCATCCGTTTTTAAGAAAAGTTTTAAAGTAATTAATTCCGCGTATAATCTTTCCGCTGTTATAAGCAAATGCTTAGTTTTCGACGTTTCCAGCAACATAAAGGTTCTTTTTATAAGATACCTAATTGGCATTAAAAATTTAAGTTTATAATTGAATAATAGAAATTCGATAACTAATTAAATGCCGACTTTGTTGTAAATAATTTCTATTTAAGAAAAACTTACGTTATAAAACTATTTTCAAAAATATTAAATAACGGATCAGTAAGTAAGATATAATAACTACTTTTATAACCCAAATCGAACTATTATCCCTTACGTAATTCATTTAAAAAGCCTTATTTATCTTTCGATTAATTAAAAACTAAAAGTGGGTTGGGATATAAAACCGCTAAATATATAATACAATAATTAGCAAACAATAGATCTTATTAACGCCGACGTTGCTTTTTTTAACGACAGAATTACGGTACGTATATATCTATAACTGTTAGTTCCGAAAGGTAACAAAGAGAAAATCTTAATTAAAATAGATTATACGTTCATTAATGATATATTAATTATTAAACTAACTATAACCGAATTGGGAAAACCATTTAAGGTTTTCAAAAAAGAAGTAAAATTGGCAAATATTACAAAAATCTTAAAACGGCAACAAGAAACGCGAAAAGTCATTTTTAATATAGAATTAACTAATTAACAAAATATAATTACCCGAAAAAAAGGCAAAATGAATAGCTATAGCTGTAGAACGTAATAAAGTATAACAATTAACGCCTCGAGTCCATTAGAGCGTTAAAGAGATATATCAGCTAGCTAGATCTGTTAAAGCACCCTAATTTAAAAAGGCTTCGCTTTGATCGGAAAATATTTGGGCCGTGCTTAGGCTATACAAAAGCAGTACGCGTGTAAAGAAGCTGCGCGATGAGCTGAATACAATAACGCAACTGACATCCTCTATATCTAACAGAAGTAGAGGTTACATTAACTAGCTCAGGCCTTGCTAGCTCGTTTTCCAAATGTACAATCGGGTCCAGTTAGTCATCGAACGCCCTCGAATTTAAAGTAGAATATTTTATAGAAAATCAACCACTTATTAAATACCTACGTATTTATAATTATAAAATAAGCTTAAGATATGAGTTTTTATAAGCAATTCTTAACTAATAAAACATTACGTAATGTTATATATCATTAACAAGCTAAATCTGCAAATCAAATCGGCCGATTAAAAATCTATATAAGATTAGAACTTTTGCAAAATTAATTACTATTTATTATTTTGCAAATTTATTTCAAGACGTAACATTTAAAGGAACGATTTAAAGAAAACTCTATAACTTTATAAAACCTTATTATATTACGATTAAACTTTAAGTACAAGTTCGATATTTATAAAAGCATATATTAAAGGATTTTATTTTATTACAACGGTTAAATTATAAAGGTTGTAGGTTCGGAAGCTATAATGTTAAAGTCTTAATAAATCTTCTAAAATATTATCGGAGAAAATTATATATACTTTAATTATAATAGTAATTAATGAATATATATATAGATACTTTAGCTTTCTCTATGCTATTACAATATATTAATAATAGCTTGATATATTATTCTATCATATTTACAACGTTTTAAAACACTTTTACATAGTTTATTCTATCTTATTTTACCCAGTCGTTTACCTTCTATGCCTTCCATTATAATAGATAGTTGAAATACCGCATATCAAAATCCTGAGTGTTGTGGTTGTTGCCTTATTAGGTTTGAGATGTTTTAACATAGTAGAATTTGCCGTCCGGAGATTAATTAAACTCGATTTATACTCTTGTTTCAAACTAGAATATCTTCTGCCCGCTTATTTTCTAAATTACACACCTGTTCTTTTATAGGCCTTTTTATAACATACGTAGCTCTTCGATAGCGACATGATAATCACTATATTAGTAAAAACTAAACTTTTGTAATCTATAAATCTACGTAATGTTATTATTAATATTTATTAAAGAAAAATAATCTTACGATTCGCTTTTAAATTTCGTATTACGAAAATGGAATTAACCTAACCGAATCCCTTTAAGATAACCTAGCTGGACGCGCTTTTTTAAAGGTTAAGTCGAATTAATAAAACTACGAACGATTACTTCGAAATATATTTCGGAGTTAGCGCGGCAATCAATTCGAAAATTACGTCAACCGTTTATAAAAGAAATTAATACTATGGAAAAAAGCATACTTACTTTCTTTAATGGCTGGGTTTATAATCTCCGTAAAACGATTGTTAATAGATAATTAATTATTGCGGAAAATATTTCGAAAGAAAAGGAAACGTTATTTCCATAACTTAATATTTTAAAAAGAAATGTGAAATTGAAGTTCTTACAAATATATAAAAGAATACAGAAAACGTTCTTAAAATTACGAAAATGAAGTTATTTATAACAGAATATTTCTGCCGACGCTTTTAAGCTGGCACATTTAAATATATATCTGTAGCTTTCTTAGCTTTATTATTATTATTATTAATAGTACGTTTCTAAAAGAATAACATAACAAACAACAAAATGTCATTTAATTTATTAATTCGTAATAGTTTACAAAGCGTATTAATAAGTATTATACAAAGATATTTAAAAGGCTTCGTTTACTTTAATTAAATAACGAGTTATTAATTCTAGTAAAACATCCTTATATGGAGTATATAGCAGAGAAATACAGAATACGCAATATAAACCAATTTGTGCCCTAATAGGCCGGTTTCGAAAAAGGTGATTTTTGAATATAGTAATAGTTGTATGCTTAGAAGTTAAAGATATAGGGGATAATAGGTTTATTTAAAAATTTAAAAAGCAGTTGAAAAGATGTAGGTAGATGCGGAAGAGCGGCTAGCTATATATATAAAATCTCTGGAATTAATGCAAGCTAATTTCCTAACTAGGCTCTTACTGCGTAACACTTTAAATAATAAAACGTTATGTTATATATTATTACCAATTAATAGTAACGTATTACACAAGCGAACTGGCCACATAAGCGAGCTGGCCAGATTTTAGCACTTCGCAACAATCAATCCAAATAACTTAACCACAACACATCCAATTAATTCAAATTAACCGTATTCCCTTTCGCTAACCTTATTTACAGCTTTCCAACAAATGCGTGCATTATACTAAGGCTTACCGCGGACGCCATAATGCCATTCTTTTTTTTCAACCTTTTTGTAACGGCCATTTTAACAGCTATTAACAGCGTTTTTTACCGCCACTTTTATTACTGGCTAAAAAAAGTTAATTATCCTTTTTAGTAAGGCTTCTTTTTATCTTAAGTATTTTCTTTAATTTTTTAATTACTTAGGATCGAATTATTATTACGAAATCGAACCTTATGACGTTCCAACGCGTCTTACAATACCCCGACGCGCCCTTAACGCGCCTTACGATAAGCCCCGTAACGTACCTGATAATATACCTTCCCTGACGTATTTTGTACCGTATTATATAATATATTAAAACCAGACAAGTTACAATTACGTATTTAAAGAAAGGATTTAGTTAATAATGGTTTTATAGATTAATCGGCTTTAATTCGTACGAAATAAGGGTAATAATAACTAAAACGCGTTGAGAAATAATCGGTCGTATATCGGTTAAAAGGAAAAAATGGCAATATAGCGTTTACGGCAAGCCTTAATATAATGCGCGCACTTGTTAAAAGGCTGTAAATAAGGTTAACGAAAAGGAATACGGTTAATTTGAATTAATTGGATATGTTATAGTTAAATTATTTGGATAAATTATTGCGGAATGCCAAAATCCGGCCAGCTCGCTTGTATGGCCAGCTCGCTTATGTGGTACGTTATAAACTAAGTGATGACGTTTTATACAATTCAAGATTTTTCACTATATTTATATTTTCTAATTTAATATTTATATATGTATATTGCTTCTTTTGGCAAGATTCGCTGTTTAATACTGAAATAATTTACTATATATACTTCGACGTTATTTACGTTATTATTCTTATGGTTTTTCTAAGCTAATATACTATTGTATAATTGTATATGTTCGAGGTTTATAAGTTATTTTCCTTTCTTTATAATAATATACATCTCCCTTTATTTTTAAAACTATTAACGCAATAATGTTTAACCAAATATACACGGAGTTATCATTTTATAAACTGGTTTCTGGTATCTTTAACAACTCTTTCCTTTGTTAAGTTAAAATATATAAAAGTCCAACTTTAATATAACATGTTGAATTAAATTTCAGTATTTATTATAGTGGTGAAATCACTAATAAAGATAATCGTATCTGTTTCATATGTAAAGCCACTACGTAAAGTAAAATATACAGTTCAAAAACAAATGCAAATATGAATATAATATAAAGATTTTAAACAATGGTTTTCATTATAGTTCTATTCATTTTTCGATATAGTTATACGAATATAACAAACGAAAAAAGCCTATATCTTAATAACTTAAAATAAGACGACCACTTTATCAACGCTTCGTCTCCTTAACCCGCCGCTATTTTCCATACAAAATTAACACAACTGTATATTTATAATTAATTAACAAAAAGAAATATTAGAAAAGGACTCAGAGTCATAATTAAAATCTAATTTTTAAACAGTTTATAGAGCAATATTGATTAGAATAAATATTGATGAATATAGAATTAATTTTAAAGTGCCGATAATATTATATGAGCAGTTTCCTCTCCAAGTTATATAGAAAAATTATTAAAATCTAACTAATAAGTTAAACAATAAATGATTACGTAGGAAAAATAAGTAAAATTATATGTTTGTCGATTTAATAAATATTTCTGGTTTGCTTACAAGTTACAAAATTATTATTTATATATTTTTGTTATTCGTTCTATTATTAATATTTAAAAATACAGGATCAATTTTTCTATATAAAGATTTCGTCAGTTTTTTCTACTTTTATTTTTTATATTATATCTTTTTATTAAATAAAGATATATAAAAAATAAGGCCGCGGTTATATACCGTTTCTATGTAAATAACTGTATATAACATATCTTTTTCATTTCTTTTATATTAAAAAACCTTTAATTTTTTAAATATTACATATATAATGTACACTAAACCGCTTGTCAACTGTATTAAAATATTTAAAAATGTTACATATTTTTTAGATATTTTCTAATTATCCCTATTTCGTAAGGTGCTTAAAGTTAACAATAATCCAAATAATTACGTATTTCTCCGATATGTATTCGAATTATAAAGCATTATGAAAAATATAGTGATTTTGACGATTTTGTATGTAAAATCGCCGGCGCGTTAAGGGGTTGGAGCCTTGATATGGTGGCCGCCTTACTACTATTAAATTTTCAAATTAAACGGATATTTTTAAAGCTATATACGAAATTGTAAAAAATTATATTTTTTTTAATAATTTATATAAATATAACGTACCACACAAGCGAGCTGGCCATATAAGCGAGCTGACCAGATTTCCCAACTTGCTAACCGTTTAACTTTAATTATGTATTTTCTAACATTAACCATATGAAACGGCTTACAAAAAAAGCTAAAATAAACCTAGCCGTTTAAGCAAAAAAAAATTCGAAATTTAATTCTGCGAAACTTAATTTTATATATAAAATTTCTGCATTTACTTTAAAAACGCGATATAACGGTATATTCGACCGAGCCGATATTTTTTTTTAATTTGCGAAAATTAACGCCGACCGAAAGAAAATCGATTATCGACCGAATTCTTAATTTAGATACGTAAACGTTTCTTGTCCGGTTTTAATATATTGAAAATATAGCAAATTTATTACTTACTTAACGCGTTATAATACGTATCGGGATTAATTAAGCGTTAAATTCTATTTAACGGCAAAAAAAACTTAAAATGCGTTTAAATCGAAAAATTAATTATTAAAAGGTATTATACGAAAGTCCGGAAATATTTTATAAGTAATTCGAATTAATTCGGATTATAATTACAAAATACGGTATTATAAAAAAATATATTTATAATTTCGACGAAACGAGCTTTTTAATAAAACCTTCAATAATATACGATATAATAATTATAAACGCTAAAAACGTAAAAAACTTAAGTAAATTTAACAAAATAATAAGAAATAAGTTATAATTATATAAATTATTAATTTGCAAAATTAGGTTTTACAGTTATTTATTATTTTAATAAAGAAAACTTACCGATTAAAAAGTCGGAATTAATTATAGTAATTAAATAATAAACAAATTAAATTTAAAATAAATTTAATATTTCGATAAATATATTCTAACGCGTACGAAAAAAACGAAACGTTTTTTTATTTTTAACGGTTACGAAAATTACTATTTAATAGAATTCGAAAAATATTACGCGAATAACGATATTATTACGTTTTATATACCCTTTTATTTTTTCTCTTAATTTTAACTCTTCGATATATTTTATTTTTCCGTTTTAAAACGCGTTTATGCGCTTTATATCGAAAATTTAATATAATATTATTATATTTACATCGTTATAGAAAATTCTTTCGCCGGGCTTTTCGATACGTTTAAAGTTGTTATAATATTCGATAATAATAAGTCCGGTTTTGCAAAAGCTGGATTTATTTTATTCGATCTCAATAACGTTTTCTCCGATTTGGAAATTTTTTTAGCTGTACTTACGCCGACCGTTTCGCCGTTTATTTCCGGGTGTTTCATTTTTTCCCTACCGTCGAAAACTTTTCGAAATATCTAAAAAAAATAAAAAAACGGGGATAATATTTAAAAAAAAATTATTAAAGGAACTCGCTAACAAAGATAATTAAATCGGTTAATTTTTTAACAAAAAGTAACTTAATATTTTTATACGAAAACCGGGTTTTTTAAAAAACCGCTAAATTACATAAAACTAACTATTTTTTTAATAAATACTGAAAAACTAAAAATAAACGTTTTCAAGAAAAAAGAACACTTACTATATAAAAAGGATAAGCTTTTTTAACGGAAAAAAATAATAATAAATTCCAATTAATAATAATAAAAGGTAATCGTTCTAAAAAGATTAAAACGAAAAAACGGAAATGTAACGTTTACGGTAAACCCGGATATAATACGCGTATTTGTAAAAAAGCTGTAGATACGTTTAACGACGAAAAATCCGATTAATTTAAATTAATTTATTACGTTGTGGTTATGTTATTTAGATTTGTTGTCACGGAATGCCAAAATCCGGCTACTCGCTTATATGGCCAGTTCGCTTATGTGGTACGTTACATCATCCTGTTAAATAACATATTTTGCAGCGCGTTTAAATAAAAGGTATCTTTATTTCTGGGGTTTGCAACAGCGGCGGAACGATTAAGTTGGGCAGTGAAGATAGGTTAATATTTTGCAACGTCTACACCTCCCCCTTTTTGTCATATTTTGATTTTTGTAATATATATAAAACTAGTCAAAACGCGATTGCTAACGGTTAACAACGACAGGAAGCTAGTTGTAATAACTGCTACAACCGCCCTGCTGCCGCGTTCCTCCCGTATATCGAGCCCAAAGTAGACCTCCTTCCATATAGAGTTAGCACTGTAACCGCTGCCGCTTACTCCCGAGGCTAGTTAGCACCCGAGGAGAAAATGTAGGGAAGGATGAGGTGGTGCCCGTTCCTGGTCATGTTGGTTCTGCGTGTTGGCAATCCCGTTGCATTACTAAGCCTCTGATTTGTAAGTCGCTTCCCACCCCTCCAAAGTGAAAGAACGTAGAGAGCATGAAAATTATCCGCAACTGTCTTCTTGGTTCAAGCAAGAAAAGATAGCTCGGCGGTCGAGGGTTGCGCAATCTTGCTTTGCCTCCTTGCTGTGTACGCACCTCTGCGACGAGTCATGAGACTGATTGACACCTAACGCAATTGAGTGTTACGGACCCTCTTTGCGCTTCGTCATTGGGTTCTCCGAACTTCATAAACACATATATTAGTATTTGGTTTTCTTTATTTCCTTTCTATCGGCACCTCTCACGTACTCTCTCCCCTTTCTTAATACATCGAACATGACGACCACTACTTCCACCGTGGTCGAGCTCGAAACCCTCGACAAAGCGGACGTTGCATCAGAAAATTATGATGTCGCTGGATCTCGCTCCGAGGGGGGGCTCCCTAGTCTCCACGGCAGCGGCGACAACCAGTCGAACCGCAGCGGGACGGAGCCGGCCCCCGAATCCGTGGTGGCCACTGCGCACGGCCGGTACCGGATGAGCCGGCTGCAGGCGTCGCTCGTGGTCACGGCGCTCACAGGCGTCAGCTTCCTCAACACCATGGGCTCTGGCATCCTGACGGTGGCGCTGCCGACCATCGTGCGCGATGTAGGCCTCGACGGGATGCTGCTGTTATGGCCCGCGTCCGTCTACGCACTCGCCGCCGGCTGCACGCTTCTGCCGTTCGGCGCCGTGGGCGACGTCGTCGGCGCCAGGCGGGTCTGGCTCACGGGCGCGGCGCTCTACAGCCTCTTCACGCTCGCGGTCGGCCTCTGCCGGACCCCGGCCCAGCTCATCGGCTTCCGCGCCGTCCTCGGCCTCGCTATCGCCATGTGCCTGCCCACGGCCGTCAGCCTGACCACCAACAGCTTCCTGCCAGGCCGCTGGCGGAACCTGGCCTTCGCGTGCCAGGGGATGGGCCAGCCCCTCGGCTACTCGCTCGGTCTCATCCTCGGCGGCGTCTTCACCGACACCATCGGCTGGCGCTGGGGGTTCTACATCTCCGCGATAATCAATGCGGTCCTCACCGCCTGTGCCTTCCGCGTCTTGCCGTCACCGCCGCCGCACGATAAGGATAACAAGGCCCTCTTCCAACGCCTGCGGCATGGGATGGACTGGGTGGGCGCCGTCACCATAAGTGCGTCGCTCGGGATCCTGTCCTATGTATTCTCGTAAGTCTTCACCATGATGGACATCTGCCCTTGTCAGATTTGTAAAGCATGCTATCTAACTCCGGTTTTATCCATGCGACAGAGTGATTAGTAGGGACTATAGGTCCCTTAGAGAGGCGTACAACATCGTCCTGTTCATCTTGGCCGTGTGCCTGATTCCGGCATTCGTCTTCTGGGTCCACCGTCAAGAACGTCTGGGACGACCAGCTCTGGTTCCCAACAGCCTCTGGAAGAATGCGCCGTTCACGTCCATCTGTGCCGCCGTGTTCTTCACGTGGGCCGTGTTCAACGCGTATCAGTATTCAGCGCCCTGTACTTCGAGCACGTCGAGGACTTGTCCGCACTCGAGACCTCGATCCGGTTCTTGCCTATGGTGATCGTCGGCGCGGCGACGAATATTGTGAGTTTAACCCTGCATTATTGGTCTTTCTACCACTCCTTATCAGGGCAGAATTCGCCATAACGATTGTTAGCTAACTGTCCTCGTCAGGCAACTGGCTTTCTTGTTGAAAAGGTTCAAGTTCGCCATCTGGTAAGCTACTCGGCTGTCATCACGTTAGCCTCGCCGCTCCTGATGGCCCTCGTGACGCCAAGCTGGGGATATTGGAAGGGAGCATTCATTGCTATGGTTCTCTCCCCTCTGCATCCAGATGGTAAGCTACCCCGTCCATTCCTCCCACACATCCCGGCACGCGTTCATGTTCACTAAACTTGATCCGCAAAGTGTTATTTACGGTTTCCAACCTCATCATCTCCCAGGCGTATCCCGGAAAATCGCAGTCCTTGGCGGGTGGTGTCTTCAACGCCGTCTCCCAGGTCGGCAACTCCGTAGGGCTAGCCGTGACCGCCGCCATCGCGTCGTCTGTGACGCAGCAGAGCAGCTCCGACGATGCTCTGCTCAGGGGCTACCATGCCGCCTTCTGGACCTGCTTCGCGGCCATGTTCCTCGTTGTCCCTATCACGTTCTTTGGCCTGAAGAAGGGTGGAAAGGTGGGCGCCTCGAAGTAGCACGGTTTTGTAAGACTTGCTCCCCTTTGCATTTACGGTCGGAATGAGTCGGAGAAACGACGCATGATGACGCTTGTCCGGAGGCTGCCCGGGCCTGTCCCTTAATAGTTCGTCTCACGAGAAGGATGGTAACGCTATGTTTCTGATCCTATCCTGTAGACGAAAGGGATTTATTTGCTTTTTATGTCCTAACAACTTTCTCATCAGCCACTGTGCTTACACACCCCTAGAATTTGCGAGCTAAAGTGTGTCCTCTAGCATGAGTAGAGCGGAGGTGCCATCTGGGATGTCCTTCACGTTGCTTGCGCCCTGAATAGGCCATTATTGATATGGCCATGATAGTTATATAGGTGCTACGGGGTACTAAAAGAGCCTGGCTTATGTGATGGTACTCAAGATATTCTCCGGCCATTCTTTATTCCCGCTCGTTTGATGGAAAAAAGTCATCAGCAGCAGGCAATTACAGGTCTCCGATGACATCCTGGTCGTTCTCTTTCAAACCTTGCTTTCCGTCCCATCTCTTGCCGTTCTCCGCACTCTTCTCGTTATCGTCGACGACGAACCAATCCTTCACCACAACAGCCCCGTTCTCGACTCTCTCCCATACGTCCGGGACGCACGTCAGGGGTTCGAGGATGTAGCACCTTGGATGCGGCCAATCCGGCGGAATATTCGACCAGTCCCACGCGTCCCGGGGCCCCTCGTCTTGTACCCATCGTCCACCCTCACCCTGCCCGTCGCGACATCCCGCCCGAGCATGGCGCGGTTGAAAATCATATACGCCGCCTCGGGCGCGTAGTTGGGAACCTCATGACCGGCCTGGAAGACGCGCGTGAAGCTGAAATTGCCCAGCTGCCTCGTGAGGCCGCCGATTCGCCACTCCCCGCTACCATCGGGCTCAGTGAGCAGCATCTCGGCGTAGCCGGCGTTAGCGAACTCGTCGCGCCTGGTGTGGGACACCGCGAGGCTCGCGGTCTCGCCGCCGACCCAGTTGCACGCGAATTCGCGATCGCCGTACATAAGGTGCACCTTGATGCCGGCGTCCAGCAGGTAGGAGATGTCTGCGAGGAAGCCACCGCGGATGAGGTCGTGCGTGGCCTCGGACCCGGTGGCCACGGCGGCGCTCTGCGCCGTGTAGTTCACGGGCACGCCGAGCACGGCCTGCACGTGCGCCTGCCGTAGGTGGCCCAGGTAGTAGAGCAGGGGGAAGGGGTCGTGCTTCGAGTGCGCGATGTCGTACCGGCCGCGGGCCCTCCCGTCGGGGATAAGAGTCCGATACGCGGTCCAGGGGGCCGTGGCGCATTCTTCCGTTGCGTGGGTGCATATCTCGCCGATGTTCTTGAGGGAGAGGAGGCCACGGTTAAGGGGGAGCGGGTTCTGGGCCCTGAGGTGTTCGGCGCATGCCGAGACTTGCTCCTTGCAGCCGTGCGGGCGCGTCCAGTTGTACCACAGCTTGTCTTGTAAGGGCCGGTCGAAGATGTGGATGCCGTACGTCTTTTAGCCATTAACGGTTGCTCAGACGGCCGGAAACAGGATGCTGGTTTGCAATAACCCAGTCTAGCTACAGACTCGGACCCGCAATCCGTACCAAAAACACGCCATGGGTATATCGAATATTAAACTCACATTATAAGACGGGAAAGTAATATAACTCTCAATCTGGGTCATCATATCAATGAGCCCATTCACGACACCAAGTATATCCATATGCAGATACTGCGCATCCTTCTCCTTCTCATTCCCTTTCCCCTTCTCCTCCTTCGAGCTCCTTCCCCTGGCGGTAGCGATCTTCTCGTTCAACTCCTGGAAGAAGCGCATGCACCGGGCCCGTAGTGGCCGCCGTAGCTCTCGACCCAGAGGCTAATCCGGTCGTCGACGGGCCTATGGTGCGGGAACTCGGTGAACCAGGTCTGCGCGAAGTGCCAGAGCGCGTGGGCGGCGCGCGCCGTCGTGTTGGCCGTGTGGCCCAGCCTTTGGCTACCGAACGTGCCCACGCCAGTCCTCAGGTTCGCCAGCAGCAGCTTCCCCAAATCCGTCTCGGAAGGGAAGGTCGTCGGCGCAATCTCGTAGTAGTCATCCCCGTCTCCGCTCCTGCGCAGCCGCACGGTCGCGTTCGTGGCGACGTCGTAGCTGAACCCGACCTGCGCCGGCTGGTCGAGGTACAGCATGTTGACCTCGTTGTTTCAGGACCACGGGTTGATGTAGGTGGTCGCCGAGTTCTCGGCCACGAAGCACGGCCCGTTTCCTGAAGCACGGCCCATCATGGACGAATCGCCAGGTCCGCCGTTCAGCCATATGGCTAGTGGCGCCTCGGCCGTGGGTCTGTTGCGCGCTTCGAAGAGTCGTATTGTGTTAGTGTCAGGGGTCAATTTGGGTACTGATTCGGTCTTGCCATGAGGCCGGCCGACGTGTTGATAGGATAATCCTGTACTTCGCCGTGCTCCCCATCATTCAGGTACCCGGGCGGCAAGTGGATGTCTGAGTACGACTTGACGCCATGTGTCGTCTCACAGATGCCAGGCTACGGGGATAGACACCAGTCAGTGTCTCTCTTGGCGTAATTGTGCCTTTGGCCGTAGTTCACATCTTTAGCCACAGTTCGGGCGGATGTTGACTCACTTCCTTGAACGAAATCGTGACGTTCTCATGAAACTTGGACCTCAGCACCGTGACGCCCTTGGGTTTAGGCGGGAACTGGGCGCTCGCTCCTAGGTACAGAAGAGCGCCCGACAACCCAGAAATTCTAGCGCATGATGAACTGCGCATCAATACTAATTTATTCCCTCACCAGCCCCTAGGTATTGGGTGATGATACCTACGAGGCTGCTTTTTGTATCTCCCCACCCCTATCGTCCTGATGATAAGGGTCGTCCCAGTATCGGCAACAGGGGGACGGGAGCTCCACCGGGGCCGAAAAGTCCACCCGCAGGCCCAGGTAAAAGGCCATCTTGGAACTTCATTGGCTGCGCTTTTACAGCCGGACGTCGACCTTCCTGCTTGGGGCGTGAGAATGGCAAGCGAGTGAGCATCCATATATTTATGAAGGTACCATAAAGAATTTAGAAGCAATAAGTGATTGGAGGAAGGAGTAGGTATGGAGAAATAGGAAATCAACCCCTATTCTTCCGGTTCCTTGTGGAGCTTCACGGTTTGTATTTGACGGTGAAGCATACTACATACTCATCCTCACGCCTCCATTACTCATTGCACTTCGCCACGTTCTCGTATAGCGAGGATCTTGAACGGGGAAGATACACTAGAAATGCGTGGCGATTTCATCGTACCTCTGTAGCATCACAGCCTGACCGGCACGGCGGGTGCAGTTGCTCCATCACTGGAGGCAGCGGCTCTGATCCCGGCGAACTCGCGGCCGGCGACCTCCATAACCTGGTCGGCATTGTGCCTGATATCGAGGACCTCGGTGCGGATGAGCGCAGCGTCCTCCTTACCTGTCTCCGCGAGGGCGATGGAAATCGACTAGGGGACTTAGCACACTGACTAGCGGAGAAGTCGGGATGCCGATCTTGAAGTGAAGCTCAGGCGACAGGATCGATTATGCTTTAGTCCCTATTCAGGAATGAGTGGCAGTGGTGCTCTCCTCGTGAGCTCGAAAAGTACCGGAGGCGGACGTTGGTAGATGGATGCAGGCATTACTTCTTGGAATCTTGGCCAACTTTCCGGTGATTAGGAGGTCCTATGGGTTGTGCATATGCCGTGCTTGGCTCCGCAGAGATGTCCTCTTTCGACGATTGTCCAGTTGATAAGTCAAGCTGTGTCCGCTCAATAATCCTTTGCCATTCTTTGGGGAGACCCTTAGTTTACATTAGCACTACCAGCTACTATGCATAAGTCTTTTTAATACGAAACCGGGTCGCGTACCGTATAAACGTTCTCAACAGGATAGAATTGGACGTGAGTAACATGAACAGGATTCCGTGGTGCTCTAATCCCCTGAGCCTTCCGCCTTCGTGCGAAACGCCCGAGAAGGCCCGTTGAGGTTTGAGGCTGTGTCGGCGTGACAGGGGCAGGGTGAGAAAAGCTTTTAGACACGCGTCTTTGCGAATCAGTCGACGTCTTGGTTGATTCCCCGACTTGTTGTCTTTTCTCGGTATTTTGCAGCACGCCCTCCTCTCCAAAGACATAGTAATTGCCATTAGCTAGATCGACCGAGTAAATCGGCAAGGCATAGAATGAAAGGTTGGAAACTTGCGAAAGGCTCAGCTTAGAGAACACAGAAAGAGCAGTGGTGTATAGCGCTGTGCTCGTAAGTGATGTCATGGAATGTCGATTTCTTATCGCTCTGTTGTACACACGAGACGCCTGCAAGTCCCTATCGAAAGTGTACATCAATGCACTTATGCCGGTCTCGATGAATGAAACGGTTTGTAATGCTCTGCCCCTGCGAACGGTAGATATTGTGTCCTGCCCAGCGGTTGTCTCAGCTATGACGGAACCCTCTCGCTCTAGTCCTCTGATGCGATCGGCGAGTTCTTGGTTCGTATTTAGCACCGTTTCGACAAGGGCGCAAAGCCGTCGTGTTGAGGCTGAGGCTTCTTGCATGGTTTGACTAACGAAGTGAGCTCCAATATGTGAGCCTTGCAGATAAGTGGAAGCTGACCATTGCAAGATCGTCAACATCAAAGTCAGAGAAGACTTGTGCTTCTGCAACCGCTGAGCAATGGAACTGATATTTGACTTCTCTCTCGAGACCACTTTAGCTTGTCAAACACTCCCATATTGGGGTTTACATTCAACTGGTCTATGATACGCTGCAGATCAGAGTAAGTCGTGACACACCCCGTCAATGTAGTCAAGACATGCCCTAAAAGAATCAAAGCTCCTCGCTCAGTAGAAGCTTGAGCCCGCCCACATAGGTAGGTTTGCAATGACCCAAGGGGTGCCGATATATCGGCCATCTCTCGCAAAAGGCTCTCTGTGCTGATTTGGGGGCATCGCAAACATTGTTCACCAGGGTGAAAAGGGCAGCGGTAATAGTGGGCGCTGGCGCCTAAGAGCCCAACGACCGATGCGGAAACGGACAAGGGGTCCAATTTCACGAGAAGGCATAATGTGACGATATCGAAGCATCTGAAAGCTGAGAGTGTAGAATGCGAGGTAGGGCGTGATAGCTTTATGTTATGTTCGCTGTTGCATGCAAGTAAGGAGGCATTAAGGAGTGGCGAAGGGCCGGAGGTTAGGATATTTGAAGTTGCAATAACGCAGGTTAAGCTACAGCGGAATACTAGTATGAAAGTCTCGGCTTCGTCTCTACATCGTATATTCTCTACTACTACTCTTCTAGGTTTGCCCTTGTTTAAACTGTAAGGGTATGGCCCCGGGGCGTCCCTTAAGTGCGGACAAGGACTTCTAACGCCATCCGGCGTCGAAATTGTCGAGGAATTAGAAAGAGTTAAGGCAACGCCTCGAGAACCGCGCTGACGTTACTCATCACCGACACTCATAGAATGAACTGAATGGCTTCATTCAAATATGTGATGCAATTTGTACAATAGCACACACGAAACATCTCCCTAGGCAGCCCCCCTATTCGACGCTGCTCCATCTCCAGAACGACAACGCCAGAACTCCCCGGCGCGCCTCATTCGCATTCGTAAGGACGGAAATACCCTCCCTTAATGCCGAAGATCACATACATCCATTCCGTAGTATCCATCATTACATTCCATCATTTCACGCCACCACCTCGTATCATCTCAACACTTCACGAACCCCTTCGATCGACAGGCCCATCACGCAGAAGCTTGGACCATCTTGAAGCCCTCGCCGACGACCTTGGTGATCTCCTCGTTCTTATGTTGCAGCAGCCCAAGCGCGAACGCGACGTCGTTCCACTGGCGCTCCGTCTCGCACCTCTGGAGACGGGCTGCCAGCTTCTCGGCCAGCTGCTTGGCGTGCTTGTCCTGTTTGCGGGGTTCCGTTAGCATCCAACTTCTGAGGAATTGCAGCAATGGGTGGTCGAAGCCGAGTAGGATGGGAGTAGAAGCACAAGCCAGATGAGAGTAGAGACGGGAGGCGGATGGTGCGCTCCGCGAGTGCGGGAGCACGCACCAAGCGGAAGAGAATGCTAGTCCGACCGTGTACCGTAAGGAGACGAACAGAGGTGAGTGCAGCCAAGCAGCAGAGTGCATAAAGGAAAAGAGAAGAAGACTAAGAACACAATGAACAATTAAAGGTAGAAAGTTGCTCACCTTTTCAACAAACCCAAGCAAAAATCTAACAATCCTCCTAAACGACTCCTCCTCCATCCTGCCCGCGCTCAACAAGGAGAACATATCCACAAAGTGATTGTAGACGGCATTATCCTTGGTACTGAGCTCGGTGAAGAACATGCGCGCCAGGTCCGCGATGCGCTTATCCGGGTCCTCGAGGCACTTGGCCATCTCGCCGAGCTGCCCTTTCACTTTCACCTGGCCCGCGAGGATCAGGAACGTCAGGGTCATGAGGCACGTGCGCTTCACGGAGATATCACGGTCGGCCAGTCTCCTGTACAGGAAGTCCGTGTTCTCGTCGATGAGGTGGTTGAAGCACACGGCCATGTCGCCGAGCGCGATGACCACGTTGCTGCGTACCGTCGCGTCGGGCGAGCGCTCCATGATGGTGATGAGCAGCGGCAGGTGCGCCTCGCAGTACTCGGCGCTGACGCACATGAGCTTGGCGAGCGCCAGCGTCGCCGCCGCCTGCAGCCCCCTGTCGCGGTAGACGTCGCTGCGCGAGCAGATCTCCGCCACCAGTGGGCCGAAGTTGGCGAGCAGCGACTGCGGGCCGAACAGCAGCTCGCGCTCACGGATGTGCGCCATGGCTTCCGTGAAGTCGTCCTCCGTCGTGCCGCCGATGAGGTCGAGCTCGTCGCCCTCGTCCTGTTGCGGCGCCGGCGTCTTGCTCTTGCGGCCGCGGCCGCCCATCGAGGCCCGCGGCTGCTGGGCGGCGGGGTCGGATGCCGAGTCCTTCTCCTTCTCCTGTTTCCGCCGCTTGAAGTCGAGCTCGCACAGTTCGAGGTGCACGATCTGCTTGATGGCCACGTGGCCGACGATGAACAGCAGCTGGGAGAGGGCGATGGCGGCCTTCTGCTTCGGTTCGACCGTCGGCTCCGGCGTAGGTCTGTTCATCGTCTTCGTGGGCTCGTTGAGGGCCATGGTCACGCCTTGTGTCATGCCCTGGCCGTCGTGCTCGGTCATGGTGACGTCCTGGTCTCGGGAACCGGGCCGGGACGATGCGGAGGGCGTCTTCTGCCGCGCCGCAAACACGGCCTTGGTTCTACGCCTGATGATTTCAGAACATAGGGTGTCGGGATGCTTGGCGATGGCGTAGATCGCGTTGATGGCTTGCTCAGCCACGCCGAACCATTCCTTGCTGTCGGTCGGCACTTCGGTGATGGCGGCGAGCCTGGCGAGCACGGCGTGATCGTTCGGGAGGCGGCTGAACTTGACCGGCGATTCCTTAGCCTGCCGGCCAGTGGGGTTCAGCCTCCGCAGCGCGATGCAAGTGTACTTCGCCAGCTGGAGGTCGTTCCTGCCGTGTGACCCGAGGCCGGTCCGGAGCATGGTTTCGATCTCGCCGGCGACGATCTCGGGCGAGGCCGTCGCGAGCATGCCGAGCACGATGATGGCGCCCCTCCGCTGGGAACGCGAGATCTCCCGCTTCTGGAAGCCGTAGACGTCCCACAGCTTGGTGATGACCCGGTCGGAGATCATGCCGCCTTTCATCATGGTCGCGAGCAGCTGTTCCAGACTCGTTAATTCCGCCGGCGTCGTGCCGGATGTGAGACTGATCATGTTTCGCGCGATGTAGATGGCAGCCTCGTTAGGGCCAAAGTGGTCGGGCGCCTCGAAGAATAGTCGCCTGTAGCAGTCGATCAGATGGGTCTGCACGCCCTTGCCTTCGTCGCTGTTGCCCTTGGTCCAGATCAGGCGCATCATCCGCCGTATGCCGATCATGTTGTCTTCGATGTTGTATGCGTTGCCGATCTCCAGGTAGTCCATGGCCTCGATGACCTCAGCCTTGTTCCTGGATCCCAGGAGTTGGAAGACGGTGGACGTCGCCTCGTGCAGGACATCGATGAACTTCAGCGCATCGGTGTAGTACCGCTTAGTGAGGGTCAGCTTCTCGATGGCCTCGGAGGTAGCGGCATCTTCCTGTGCTTTCTGGACCACTGCCGCCTTTTCTTCCTCGCTCATCTCGCTCGGTTTCTTCGGCGATTCAACCTGAGTGGGTTCGTCGACCAGAGCCGTCGCGTTGGCCTTTTCGTCTCCTAATCCCGGCTCCCCGGCCGGCGGCTTCAAGGCGTCGAGCTCGGCATTGACCTTATCGAGGCGCTCTTGCCAATCCTTCCGTGATAGCTGGGCGCCGTGTAAGACTGTGAAGGGGTGCGTCTTGATCAGACAGCCCAGCAGCTTGACGGCGTTCCTCCTAACGTTACTGCTCTTATCCTCGAGGCTCCGACAAGCGAGCTCGGCCGCTCTCTGGCGGCGCTTGGGAAACTTCTGCTCGAGGTCGCACAGCTTGGCGTACACTTGGAGGACTCGGGACCTGCAGTAAGGATTTACGTCCAGGAAGCGTTCCTCGAGCACGTCGAAGAAGGCGTTTAGCTGGGACTTGTGGTTCTCGCCGCGCTCTTCCTGTTTGCTCAGGTGGGCGATCATGTTGCCGCAGACTTCAATGAGGGAGCATCGGAGCGTGTACGACTGACGGTGTCAGTTCGTCCCGTACTATTCGATATTCGCGGGAGAGGGCTTACCTCGCTGTCTAGCTGTTTCGCAAGCATGGTCATCTGCTTAATAACTAATCTCGGGGCAAGCTCCGAGAGCTTGACAATAAAGGACGACACGGACTTAGGACCCCTGGTGTCGTTTGAGTTGAACTCCTTGTTACTCAGTTCTCTCAAGATCTCGTCGCCAAGTTGGGGGTAGTCGTATTGTTCGGCGAGGATGTGTAAGAATTCAGCCATCGGCTCCGATAAGTGTTCGAAGTAGGTCAGATTCTGGACGATTGAGATTTGTGCAGCTATCGTCTCTTTAGCAAATGCCCCTTGGAATGGACGCGCTTGAGCCTACCGTATCCATGCCCGTGGTGCTTAACGGCGATGCAGAGAACCTTGAAGGCGTGCATTCGGATGGCCGTGTGCTTGACCCTCTGTTCGCTTTCCAGGACCATGTAGACCGGTCTCGTTAGTAGCCCGATAAACGTGTCTCGTTCGCTCGTCGTCAGGAAGATCTTGGCCAGCTTCAACTTCATGACCTTGGACATGACGTCGAGAGCGGTCTGCAACTGTGCCGCGCTATCCCAACTGCTGTCTTTCTCCCGACCGGCGGCAGTCTTAGACTTCCCCCCCCTACCCCTGGCCCGTGCTACGGGTGCCGCGGATGACTTCTCAGCGGCCTTGGTCTCGACGCAGGCGATGGTCCACTGCAAGAGGAAGCCGTATATCTCGAGCAGCGACTTGTGGTGGGCGATCATCTCCTGCTCTTCGGGGTTTTCGAGGTCGTGGCTGATGGCGTCCGCCTCGGCTGACAGGCCGCTCATTATCAGGTCGAAGATCTTGCTGAGGGCATGCGTGGGCAGGAACTGGGTGTATCTGGATTTGATGAACAGCTCAGAATTTTGTTCTTGTATCCTTCGCGACGACGGCGGTCTGGAAGTGATCTGCAGTGAGGGAGAACGACAAGGAAAAGAATCATCAGGGTCAGGGGCGACAAGGGAAGCGGGGGCGCACTTGAGTAAGAACTGCAGCGAGTCAAAGTATGAGCTTCGCGTTATCGCATCTGGATTCTCGGCCACGGCATCGACTATGGGATTCAACACGGGGTTGATGAGGGCGATGTTGGATAAGGATTCCGGGTCGGTCTCGCAGTCGACGAGTGCGCCATCTGCCTCGGGGGTCGAGATAGCAGCGGGATCGCTCATGTAATGCTTGAGCGCATCGTTGATATCGAAGTTGATCGACTCCATCCTGGCGTCACTCCGCAATGCCGACAAGCTTCAAGTGAAGAGAAGAGGGTATCGAGTCTCAGAGCATGTAAATGCCCGAAATAAAACCCAACAACCTATGATCCGGGATCCCAATGTCGCTCGCTGGGCGCCGTTCGAGTTCGAAGGTGGTTGCGCTATGAAATCCGGATAATCATTAGTTTTTTCTGCGACGACAGCCAAGGATTGATTTGATGGATGGGGAATTGAGGGGGAGAAGGGACAAGTTCTAGACCGTATCTGCTGATTAGCTCTCTTTCCTTAGCAACGGGGATTTGTTTTTGTTTACTTATCTGTTCCCGTATCAGCGGCCCTCGTCGCAAAAAGTTCACGGGGTCCCTCCGACGCGGTTCCCGTTCCCCTCCATCCCCGCAAAAAAGAGTCACCCACTTAAACGCGCTACGAGGTCAAATCACATGCCGCAAACCGTCCCCCAAGAGCCGCTAGCCTAAGGTACGTACCGCTTATCACTCAAAGCCAGTATAATGTACGTTGTATGTAGGTATTTATGTACCTGATGTCTTTCTATCAATCGCTTACCAACTTGAACTTCCACCCGAATCCGTAAACAGAGGACGACCAACTTTACCAAATTCTTCCCATTGGTTAACAACAAGGTGAGGTTGACTGACATTATTATACTCTTGCCCATTTCCTCGCTTTTAGTTTGTGGCTTGTCAACTTCCGTGGTGCCCTGCTCTTCTCTTTTACAGCGTCCGTCCTTTCCCCTGGGATCTTGTCACAGGCCACACTCTACCGCTTGAACTCGTTGTACGGGTATTTGATTTTGGTGTTGCAGGTAGTTATCGTCTTGGGGGCGAGTAAGGGATTAAAAGCTGGCCGGTAGTCGAAAGGGTCGGCATCTTGCAGGAGGCGTCCCACGGGCCAGGTCTTGTCCGTTTACCTGCAATTGACATCGGGGGAACTCGGGACAGTCGAGATGGCCTCCGTTGCTCACCGGCGCCCGGCCAAGGAATCCTTCCAGATTCACGAAGATGCCCGGACAGACGAGACTTCGGACTTGGACGAATCGACACAAAGCCACACACAACGACCCGAAGAGGAAGAAGACGCCTGCGACGACCCGCTGGCCGGGGAGGAAATAGGAGAAGGCGACAACGAGGAGAACCACGACGATGAGGATGCCGAAACAGAATCGTCTGACGATGACGAGCACATCGATCTGTCGGTACGGGAGGATATGGAGAAGCTCAACAACACGTTCCCCAGTTTCAAGGACAACTACCGCTTAATAAAACGCATAGGAGAAGGGACATTCTCAACCGTCTACAAGGCGGAAGATATCCGGTACCATCATTACCACAACCATTGGGATCTCGACGCGAAGGAGTGCCAATGGACACCTCCGCCTCTCGGTGCGGCGTCGAATTCTCGGTCGAACTCACAGTCACGCCACACGCGACGGAGGCCCAAGTTCGTCGCTATCAAGAAGATCTACGTCACCTCTTCGCCCTCCCGCATCTTCAACGAACTCGAACTCCTCCACGACCTGCGCGACTCACACTCCGTCTGTCCCCTCATCACCGCCTTCCGGCAGTCGGACCAGGTCGTCGCCATCCTCCCCTACTTCCGACACCAGGACTTCCGGAAATACTACCCCAACATGACCGTCCTGGACATGAGGATATACTTCCGCTCGCTGTTCACCGCCCTGGCCGCCGTCCACGCCCAGGGGATCATCCACCGTGACATCAAGCCCACAAACTTCCTCTACGACCCGGAGAAGAAGCGCGGCGTCCTGGTGGATTTTGGTCTGGCCGAGCGGGAAGGCATAGACAACAAGCCCTGCCTGTGCCATGAGGACCCGCAGGTGCGGAGACAGCGGCTGAAGCAGTCGGTCGCCTTCACGTCGGCGCATGCGGGCCCGCAGCCGGGCTACCCGAAGAACGACACGCGACCGTCGCGGCGGGCCAACCGGGCGGGCACGCGCGGGTTCCGGGCGCCCGAGGTGCTGTTCAAGTGCACGGAGCAGACGACCAAGATCGACGTGTGGTCGGCGGGCGTGATCCTGCTGACGATCCTGTGCCGGCGGTTCCCCTTCTTCAACAGCGCCGACGACGTCGAGGCCATGATCGAGATCGCCACCATCTTCGGCTCGCGCCGCATGAAGCAGGCCGGCCAGCTGCACGGCTGCATGTTCGACACCAACATCCCCACCATCGGCGCCGCGGGTTTTTCTTTCGAGAAGATCATGCTCTGGAGCACCTGCCGCAGCGACCCCTCCAACAAGGACGCAGCCAAGGGCCAGGGCCAGCTGACCGACGAGGAGAAGGGCGCCCTCGAGTTCTTGAGGTTGTGCATGGAGCTCGACCCCAGCAAGCGCGTCAGTGCCGAAGACGCACTAAGGCATCCGTTCCTGAGGTTGGACGACGATGAGGAGCCGGAAGGGGAGGGGGAGGAGGACGATGTCATGCTGGTGTAAATAGTATTAGGTTATGTACAGCTCTGTTGAATGCCGGTATATGACGCTACGCGCGGTTGAAATTCCTGTTCGAGATCACGAGGCGGACGAGCCATGCATGATAGGACGGGGAACGGTGGCTAGCTGGAGATGTCTCGATACTCCAGCGCACGTGTACATAGGAAGAGGACGAGACATTAATGGAACCTCTTCGAACAAGCTACCGTCTTTCTGGAACCGCGGAAGGTGCACTCATGGCACAACACCAAGGTGTTCTCTCCGCAAGTAATTACTATATTTAGCGACCATTTCCCTTACTTACAAAACACACACATTGGCTAGGCAGAAAAGTAGGGGGGAAAGAACTTGTCAAACAGCTCGGAACCACGACATTTAAATTATCCTCGAATTGCTCTTTACGTATATTACGGCTCGCAGGGAATTATGGAACAGTTGATATCTATTACGCATGATATATATCACGAAGCGCTATAGTATGTGATCGAATAATTGGCATCATGGAACCACTGTCCGGAAAAAAAAAAAAACCAAGGCTTGTTGCGCTAGGAGCTCTTCAGGGGAGCACAGATGAGGTTAAAGGGTCACATTAGTCATTCACCCCATGTGTATCTCAAGTTAAGAACCCACTTTCCCTCCAGGCTTGCAGGTATTTCCAGCTAATTCTTCATCTATGGGCTTCATATTCCGCAGCGCTTTCGAATGGCCGCTGCCCATCGCCGTGTCGAGGATAAGCTTACCGCACGACATGCGGACGAAATGGTGTATCAGAAACTCGACCAGCCGCGCCGCCGGATTGTCCGAGTCCCAGTCGACGGGCGCCGGATGCCGGCGCACGCGGGCGATCCATTCGCCGAAGGGCACGACCTGTGCGCGGTGGATGTCCAGCGCCCCGCGCAGCAGCTCTATAACCCTTGGCCAGGGCATCCGAGTAGGGTTCTCGATGTGGTAGATGGAGTGCGTGGCGTCCGGGGAGAGGAGAAGGGGTGACAGTGACGATGCGGTGTCGGTGACCGGACACCAGGAGGGGGTTTCACACGACCGGATGGGGTGTTAGCTGCTCATCAGGTTCTTTCCAAATATTCTGACACTTCCCCGTCCCGACCCAGGGGGTTAGTTTCTCGGAATGATTAAGAAACACAACTTATGCCTTGAAGATCCCGCAACGTCCCCAAGGTCTGCGCTGATTTGACCATGGACGCGAAATGCTCGTTGGAGTTCCAGTGACCGGTCGCCCGCGACCCGGAAATCTGGCCGATGCGCACAACCATGGGACGGAAGGCCCGTGGGTACCGGTGCAGAGTTTTGTCTAGCATGCGCTCGCCCACGAGCGTCGCCTCCCATATCCGTTGGGCAGTACCGACTCGACGGGCATGCGATCGTCGAGCACCAGTACCTTTCCGCTTTGCAGTAGATGCAGACCGACAACAGCGATCGATTAAACGAGCTGGAATGTTATCTTCGCAGCAGACGGCCGGCTTGCCTTGACGCTTCGTGTGCGTCACGAATGAGATCGATCAGGTTTCGCATGACCTTAAACTGGGCCCCGAAGCCCGAGTCGGTCGTGAGATGCTCGGAGGCCACGCGTTATGCACGATGTGCGTCACATCGCGAACCAGATACCCGTACACACTTTGCAACACGCCTGGAGTTGTCAGTTTGAAAGACCTTGAACTTCGAAGGACCCTCGGAGCTGAGGTGGATGGCTTGCGATTCAAGGTCTGGGCTTGTCGGACGGTCACATCGGTACCCTGGCGCCGATTAATGCAAAGGTCGGTCATGATGCTCGGATACTCACAGAGGTACTCCACCAGGTGAGAACCCAGGCGTCCGGTGGCCCCCCTGTTACAATGAGGACACCGGTTTGAGTTTCGCGCCGCAAATCCAACCGCATTTCGCCGACCGTGATGGGGTGACGGAAAATCCCGTCGTGTGGTCCTGTACGTATGCTTCAGTGATGGGCTTGCGGACGCGGAGGTTTGCAGAATCATTCTCGGCAACCGGAAATGTCTCCGGTAACGGAGGGATAGGCTCGCACTGGTCCCTCGGGCTCAAAACCATGGCAAGGATCAGCCGCTGGATATCGCTCTCGGGAAGCTCTCCATCACTCCGTGCTACGTGGCCCTACCCAACAGAGTGTAGAGTACTCTCCCAGGCCGATGCTGGTATCAATGCGTGCTTGCCACTGTTATCGAACCGCCACCATCCTTCTAGCAAACCGAACACGAGATCCACCCATGCCAGGTTCTGCGTCATCTCCAACATGATGAGAAACCCGCCGGGGCGCAAGATATAGTGTATGTTCCTTATCGCCTTAGACACATTCCTTGTCGCGTGGACGCAATTTGTCGCCAGGATAATGTGTTGACTGTATAACAACTCCGGTGGTACGGGTATTCCACGTCCATGACACGGAAATCCATAAATAGGTACTATTCAACCTCTCTCGTACGCTCGCTACAAAGGATGCCGGGACGTCCGTGGAGGTATATCGTAAGGGGACGACCAGCCCTAAAAAAGCGGTACCACTGTCCCAGTAGTCCCCTGCAGTGCCTCCTCCCATCTCCGGTATTCTAAGGAGCTCGCTTATCTGTAGCAGACAACGAATCAGGTTTTCAAGGAAATCTTCCAATTGCTTGGCCAAACAAGATTGATAGGGAACTGGCTATACACGGCGGATGCGACCTCTCGACCCTCGGACGTACCGAATAAGATCTGCAGACCATCGGCCTTTCCTGTGAGACAGTCTGCAAGCTTGACGCCCGTGAGTCCGAAGACTTTGTGGTCATATTTGTGCACCGGAGAGTCAGCAAGGAGCTGTTGTAGGAGAACAGCCGTGCGCAGAATACCCGACTCGTCCAACTCGATCAGGCGGACCTCTTCCAGCAGCTCGTGAAAGAAATTGCTTAATTGGTAGTGTTAGGGGATACATGGGATTTTGGCGTGCCTCTTCCATAGCTCTGCTGAGCGAATTGGCGTCGCTAGTGGCTCAAACGCGTCGCAAATGCAGGAAGTGCAGAGCAGATCCGACGTGGGCAAGGCAGTTTCAACATAGCCGTTAAGCCCGTAAGCAACGATATATTGATGATCAGTGCCCCTTTCGAAAACGTCACTCTCCTGAACCACCAAGACATTCTGCAGTAATTGGACCAACTGCGATCGTCGGTCAAGTCGTAAAGATCCGGACGCGTTGAAGGTACATTTGAAAGCACCTGCGATCTCTCG
The DNA here is from genome assembly GCA_004155035.1 of Monosporascus sp. 5C6A. Taxonomy (NCBI): domain Eukaryota; kingdom Fungi; phylum Ascomycota; class Sordariomycetes; order Xylariales; genus Monosporascus; species Monosporascus sp. 5C6A. The sequence continues at coordinate 5,238 of QJOB01000175.1, read as the reverse complement.
GACAAGTTCCATCCCCATCAAAGGAATCAATGCCGAGTTCGGGGATGCCCGAATCATTCTCTATCGCATCTAGTCCCAGGCCAGAGAGGCCAACCATCATCTCTCTAACACGCGCAGCGACCTGTTTAGAGTGAGGTTGCGCATTCTTTGGCGCTGCAACTATTGCTAACGCTGAACGCTCGGAATATACGAGGTCCTGAGCGTCCTTCACCATCCTAAGTCCACCATCCACCATACTTACAGGCAGAGCAAGCGGGACAGGCGGTGTAGCCGGGTTCGTACCAGCCATGCCAGTGAGCCTGGCTAGTGCTCCGCCTAAACCAGCTCTAGAGACCTTTTTGCAATGAATTCCGATGATGACCTCTAGCAGCCCGCCGTCTCGGGGTCCGAAAACGAAAATGTCGCCAAGGAACCCCCCAGCTGACGGTTTGTGGTGACTGGAATAGACGTCCCACGTATCCGGCCTGCTGCTCTGCGAACGAGGGGAACGGATCCATTGGGCAACCCGGTTAGAGATGTACATCTCGTCGGCGGCCCTCTCAGTCATGGAGTTGATGGAGATGCCCGCAACCTGGCAGCTTGCGGAGCCCGCGGAACTGGTCGGCATGTTCGACAATCTCGGAGAACCTTCGGTATGCTTCGCCCCTGTACCACCTCGTCCACGTCCCAACTCTCGACAAGGTCAACGCAGCGCTTCCGACGTCGTAGACGCTCGTAGCTGGAGAATTCGTCGCGAACCTCCGGATAGGACGGAGTACGGAAGGTGATCGTCCCAGACACGTGAAGAGTCCGAGGCCGAAGCGCCCTAGGCCTTTTCCCTGGAGATCTTCTAGTTCTACACGCGACGATCTGCGTCCGTTGTATCCGCGTCCAGCCAAACGATACATGAGGCGTCTAGGGGCAGGAGTGCGTGGCTACATATGCCTGAAAGCTGCGACCGTAGCTTTCCGTCTGTACGTTCTGGCTGGAGATGCGCCAACGCATCAACAGCGATGTCTAGCTGGAGTGTGCTCGGACAGAGCAGATACGTCTGGGAAATTAGGTGGCCATTGAGAACCTCCTTGAACCTATCAGAGTCCGTGTTGACCCTGAACCGGACGGCGCGCTCCTGGTCGTCTTCGTAAGCGACGAAGGACCGCATCTTAAAGGGCGTGGCCGCAGACTGGAGTTCAGAAGTTGCGATCGTGATTTTTGCGGCTTCTTTAGCTCCATCCAATGCCTTGATTCCCCGAACTGGTACGGCGGCAGTAAGAGACGGCCGTAATCGCGCATCTGGCTGATGTGGTGGGGCCAGAACGACATCTACCCTCTCCCTCCAAAGACTGATTGTCACGTCGGTCAAAGCCTAGAACAAACCTTCAGCCGCAATGTTCACCGATAAAAGAGGTTCTTCCTCCCGGGTTCGAGTGCGCTGCTCGCCATGTTGATAATCGCCGAGTTCGAGCCGTCCTCGAGCCAGAAGGCGGACGGGAACTTCGGGGAAAGCCTCTGTACCCCATGACTGAAGTGTCGCAAAACCCACGCCGCCATTGCGTTGCTAGCAATAGCGTTATATATGGTCAATTCTTAACTGTGACATGAAGTACACCCGCCGAGGCATGTGGTCGGCTACGAGGTCGTAGGCGGGTTGTTTCTGAATCGTCTTGTCGATGGCATGCTCGATAGGAATGAGTGCTTCCTTAAAACTCCAGGCCCCGTGTCTGTTCTTGGAGGTCAGTGAAGATGCCACCGACGAGGCTGCAATGAAAAGCATTGGTGACATATAATCGTCTTGTCTTCACCGCCGTACTTTGGGTTAACCCTCGCAACTTGCAAGACGGTATCGACTGCTTTCGTTGACCCAGCGAAGATGAAGCTGCGTAGCCCATTGAAGGAGGCGATCGAGCCGCGGGCTCACCTGCGCGGAACGTTGCCGGCTCGGCCAGCAGCTTGTCAACCTTGTCTCGACCAGCTCGCACTGCCAGCATGGAACCTTTCTCGGGGCCTCAACAGTCTCTTATGAGACGAGCCCGACCAGCAACGATCAGCAGAGCATCTTCGAGTAACATGACGCCCGAGATGCAGAGCGCAGTCAACTCGCTGAAGCTGTGGCCTACGACGGCCGCACCATGAAGCCGCATTCATCCAGCTCTCCGCGCAGGTATATTGGAGAGAAAAAAAAGACCAGAAGCTTGACGGGGTCCTGCAGTGACGTTCTTTGGAATATCTCAGGGTAGGTGCGAGTGCCGAGCGACTCGCAGATCGTACTCCAACCGTCCAAGTATCCGCGGATAATCTTGACCCCTTCGTACACCTGCTTATCCAGCCTGATCATAGTGGAAGTCTGCCCGCCGAAGCATAATATGATTAGCCAAGGTCGCGAAGTTGGCGTCCACTTTCGCCGCCAAGCCTGCGCTCAAAGCCTTCCAGCTTCATCTCCAGCTCAGTAGCCCTGCTACAACTGAAGAAAAAAGAGCGACGAAGAGACCGGTTCGATTGGCGGTCGAGGTGGAATACAGTATCTGCTAATGGAACGTCGTTCTTAGGTGTAATGAACCGTAGAAGCTGCTCGGCTGTACCTGCTGATATATATATTAATAAGGGTTAAGCTATGGACCTGTACCGGCCGTATAAAACGCTTACTTTTACCTTCGTATTTGGACGTATCAAAATCTAAATACGGAAGTCGGTTTTTAAAAAAAAGCGAGATTTTGTTATATTAAAACGAAAGTATTTGTCGAACATATCTTAAGGTTTTAATTCTTAGGTTTCAAAATCCACTTCTTCGAACTTTTTTTATATCTATGTAATTTTCCATTTTTGCCGATATTTTAATGCAAGTTAAAACTTAGGTCCAAGCCTTCTTTTCCAGGCTGAGCCAATATATAGAGAATCATTCTACGATATAATTTTTACAATAAATATTATACCTAGTATTTTCGAATACGATAATTCTTTAAACGATTTTTATAGTTAGGATAAATTACATATCTTAATTTTGTGCCTTACTTCGATTTCGACTAGTAGTTGTTAACAAGCTTTAGCTTTAGTAAACTTTATACTTATTGCTACGGTTTAACAAGGTTTTTAAAAGCAGAAAATAGCTTTATACGGTAAACCTTAAAGATAAACCATAAAAGCGTATAAAAAGCTTTATAAGCCCTTGTTAGTTTCACGATTAGAAAATTTAACCTTAATTATTTTTACGGTTTTTTAAGTTATTTTAATTAAAATACGAATCGAAATAATACAACATAATACCTAATTCCAAATACGTAATACCTGTTATCCGTTACGGAAAGGTTTTGACAGAAATCGTCTTGTTTACGGCAAGGCATTCCAAAAAGAATTACTGTATAATCTAAAGCAGTCGACGTTACTGTTAATTTGGAAAGTTTTTCTAAAAAAAATCTACTTCGATTTTTAATTTTCGAATACTGGTTAATTCTTAATAATAAGGAAAATCCATTTTCCAAACAGCTTATATTTATTAATTTTGATTTGACGGAAGTATTACTAGAATAACTAAATAAACATAATAATAACAAGTTTGAAAATTGTAAAATCTAGTTATTAAAATAAGGTACGTTAGAAGGTTATAAGCGATAGTTTACTCGATTACTTAAGATTGCGAAAAACTTCCAGAATTCCGATAAGAATCGACGTGGATAAAAGCGGGGCTAGGCAGTTTAAAGTCATCTTGGAGTGAAACATCTGCAAGACGGAAGGGTATTAGTAAAGCATAGGAATTAAGGTAGTAATTTATTATTTTATCCAATTTGCGGATACCATCACGTCTTTTCTAAGAAGAGCCGATATTTTAATAATAATTCAAACTATTAAGTTCCGGAAATATTACTTATTTTAATTGTTTTTCTTAGACTTATTTATTTTTTAGCTTAAATTTAAAACTTTTAATTCTAGATAGTTTTTTTGATAATATGCGGTAGTTTAATACCCGCATTAATTCCGATTTTTCTATATGTTTAATTGTTATTTTTATTAACGTTACTAATAGCTTTAACGAAATAACATTTACGACATGCGCTAAAAAAAGAAATAATTACGTATTTATTTTATTAACGGTCGAAAAAAAACTGGTAAACGTATTACGGACGAATTAAAATTTTAAATTCCCGGTAACAAATATTATTACATAATATATACCGGCAACCTTTTCAAAAACGTTAATAAAATATATCGTTATTTTAAAGAAAAATTGCGGATAAATTTGTTTTTTATTATTACCGAAACCCTGTTTTTAAGGAAATGTAAATTAGTATCAAATATAAATATATCCGGTATTTTAATTTAATTGTTTATTACCGTTGCGTTTAAAAATCGAAAAGTTTTATATTATATTATTACGGTTTTTTTATTCCCGTATACGTTTTGTTACGAATTTATTTCCGTTATTAAAACAAATAGCATTTTTACATTGCGTATTAATTGTTTTTGTCGATAAAAAAAAGTTTTTTCCGATAATCTTTTTATAAACCATTTGGATATAATGTTAATACGAAAACATTGTTCGTTTATAATTATATTTGCATTTAAAATTTCACTTTAGTAAATTTTCAATATTTCGTTTATTTATAATTACTTAAAATTTGTAAATACGGAACTTTTGCGAAAACTTAAAGATTTTATCGTTATTATTGCTAAAGTTCTGTTTAAGCGGGTTATAACCTTATTAAAAATCCTTATTAACAAAGTCGGCAAACGTTATATCTTTTTTGTTATTAATGCCCTTTTTCTGCTCGGTAATACCGAATTTAATAATATTAACGGTATTACCTTAACGGCGTTTATTTTATTAATTACGATACCGAAAATACCTTTTTTAAAGTATAAAAGTGTTTAAAAGGATTAAAAAAAGACCGAATAATTGCCAAAACCTGGAACTCTATACAGGATAAATTTTTACGTATTACGAAAACTTAATCTATGTCAGATAAACTTGAAAATTACCTTGAAAAAATTTAAATAAGTTTCGAATATCCGATTTAAACACTGCCTTAGATTTTAACGGAAAAATACGATAAGCGGAATAACTAATATTTTAAAATAATACAATTTAAAGAAATACGAATATTAAAGAAATACGAATATTAAAGAAATACGAATATTAAAGAAATACGAATATTAAAAAAATACGAATATTAAAGAAATACGAATATTAAAGAAATACGAATATTAAAGAAATACGAATATTAAAGAAATACGAATATTAAAGAAATACGAATATTAAAGAACTAC
>QJOB01000174.1:0-137423 GCA_004155035.1 Monosporascus sp. 5C6A | reverse complement strand
TTTAAAAAAAAAAAAAAAAAAAAAAAAAAAAAAAAAAAACCGATCCGGTTAAAAAAGCTTCCCCTTTACCGCAACCTCCGCCCGTAACCGCCGTTAAATATATCTACGCTTTACCATTTCTCGCTTATAATTTAAGACGGCCATAAACTCGGCGGATCGGATACGTAATTAAAATAACTTTTAAAAAAAACTTAACTATAATAATAAAAATAAATACTTTTAAAAAGTTTTTCGGTTATCTTCCGTTATAATAATATTAATTTATTTTTATAAATTTTATTAAAATGTTATTATTTTACGAATTCCTTCTTTTAACTTTTTACGTAACTTATTAATTATTTTTTACGCCGCCGTTTAAACGGTCTAACTCTAAAAAAGATATAAAAATATTTAGCGAAATTAATAATTTTAATTACGAAATATTTAATAATAATTAATATTATTTTAAAAGTTGCCGAAAAATAATACCGAACCGTACCGAACCGCGGTTATATTATTTACGTCCGCGCAAAAATTACCGGAATACCCTTTTATAAACTACGTTAAAAATTACTAACAATTCGGCCGATATCCTCCTTCGCCGGTTAATTACGGGCATCTTATTAACGTTAACTATAACGCCGAAACGTTTTTAAAAAAACCAAATTTATTACATACGTTTAAAATTTCGAAATAATAACCATATATATTACTATACACCAAATACATTTATTCCCATAATTTAACTCCGTATACCGTTTTTACATAATTTTTAAAAACGCCTAAATCTTTAAATATTAACACTTTACCGCTATACTTAAAATAATTACACGATATTTAATACGTACCTTTCATTTATTTTATATAATTCCTATCGAAATAATTATATATCGTAGTAAGCCGATAATATTTAAACGTTTTTATTTTTTATAATAACTTATCATCTTTAATATAACGTTAGTATTATATTTTTATATTAAAAATAAATAAAACATTTAATCCAAAAAATTTCTGTTTTACAATAACCTTAATAAATAACTTTCGCCGGACGCGGTTTCGCTTCCGGGTTTTTCGCTTATTATATAACGCAACCATAAATTCGGTAACTTAAATACGGAAATTAAAAAATTTTACAAAACCTAAATCTTTTAGCTGGTTATAAAGAATTTCGGCAAATTAAATACGTTTGAATATATGCACATCGATAATCGGCTTAACGTACTTCTTTTTTTTTCGATAATTTATCTTTTAATATCCCAAATCGGGCAATTATAAAAATAATCCGCCCGGTATTTTTGTTAAATATTTTTCTTACGTTATGCCTTTTTAATTGCGATTAATTTAATAAGCTTTCGAATTTTTTCCTTATTTTTTATACCTTTAATCCGGTATCGGCCCTTTTTAAGCTTTATTTTTTCCGCCTTTAACAATTTAATCTCCGGATTTAACGGCATTATTTCCTAAATTTTATCGGGGATTATATTCCTATTTACACGGAAATCGCGTATAAAGTTTATATACGAAAATATTCCGAATAAGCTATCCTCGGTCGGCTTATCCAAAAACGCGTTTTAAAAATAAAACCTAACTTTTTCGTTAATATATACGTTATTAAAAATAACCCACTTTAAATCGTAACGTATTATTTAATCGCGAATAATATTAAAAACGTTATTTACGTATTATTAAAAAAAGCTACTTTAAAAATAAAAAAAATATATTATTCGTTACGTTTACCGCTTTCTTACGCCAAACTTTCGATTCGATCGTATTTTTGCACTTAACATCTAATAATTAACGTTTTATATCGTTTTTTAAGTTATAATATTAAAATAACTAATATTTTAAAATTATAAAATTATTAAGTTCGTTTTTTAAAATGCAATCGTCGAATCGGCGGAAAATAAACCGTTTAAATTATTCCTTTTTCTAACGTAAAAAAATATATTTAACTAAACCCCAGTTTTTTATCTAAAAATATTTTTTAATATTAATAATATTTAACGTAATAAACGCGTTATTATATACGGCCAAACTAATAATAACGCTTATAAAATAAAATATTAACCTTTTGGTAAAAATAAAAATAAATAAAAAAAAGTAAATTGTTAAATTTAAAATTTTAAAAAAATAAGGCGACCATTTACGGTTTCGGCTTATTATCTACCTTTTTATAATATATAAATTTAATAAATATAACCAAAATATCCTTATCGGTTTTAAAGTAACGTATAACTATTAATAAAATATCCTCGTAACAAAACGCCTTTAAACGTTTACGGTTCGCGGTTTTTTACAAAATTAATTTTTTTAACAACTTAAAATCTTTATTAAATACTTTATTTTCGTCGCTAAAAATTATTCCTATAACCTTCCCGGAAAAAACTTCTCCAAATACCCGTTTTTGCCGTTTTTTCTTTTACCGTCCACAAATTTAACCAACAGCGCCCCTATATAAACAAAGCCAAAATAGCACCCTAATAATTATTCGCGATATCTTTCCCAAAAAAAATACCGGTATTATATTTAATATTAAAAGTTTATATAAGTAATAAAATATTAAAATTAACTACATTCTTTTTATCGATATTAAACGCCCATAAATTATACGAACAAACTAAGATAATATTATACCATTTACGAAATTTATTAATAATTACGTCGATATACGGAAATTTAAAAACGTATATTATAAACCTTTTAAATATCGTTTTTATCCATATAATAATCCGTAATATTAGCGTATAATTATTTATACTGGCGAAAATATTTTCATAACGTATTTTACGAATTAATTTTATATATTCGATATAAATAATTAAAAGATTTATTATTACCGCCCGGTTTACCTTTTTAATTACCTTTCGCTAATTTTATCCCAACTTCGCGGATTTGTAATATTTACGGGTTTATTAACGAAATTTCGATAAAATAAAATAAAACCGGATCGTTATTTTTTTTATTTCCGTAACATACCGGTAATATATATCTTAATATTATCGGCATAATTAGGCTTAAGAAATTAAACGTCCTTAAGTTACTTACGTAAAGTTACGCGTTATTCGGCCATAAAAATTTTTAATCGTTTCGTTATCCGTTTTTTAACTTTTCGCTACGTAAAACGCCGAATAAAATCCGTATAACGTTAATTTTGCATAAACGATTAAAAAAACGGTTAAATATTATACTTCGGGAAAAAAAATATTACGGGTTTACAATTTTAATTAATAAAATAAAAACCGTTATCTTTTTGTACCATACTAAAACTAAAAACCGAAAATAAATGCAAAATAAAAAATTAAATCGTAAATTATAAAAAACCCTTTTCGGAAAGTGCCTATAATTAAAACGCCGCTTAAACTTTTAGAGGATTATAAAAAGGCGGTTAGTTAATTTTAGCATAACTACGGTAGGGACCGTTAACAGCGGCGTAATAGGGACAAAAACCGGTATCTGGTACCTAAAGGTAACCAGCACCTCTTACTGTCAAAACCGCCGATAATGGCCGCACGCACCAGCCAAATTCGGCAGTTAGAACAGCAAGTTCTCGACTTAATCTGTAATTATTACTTTTATTAAATTAAAATATCGCCGCGATATAAGGTTTATACTTTTTCGAAAAATCAGAAATTCTTAATTAACCGTATCGGTTTATATTTTTAGTTTTTTAATTTATAAATATTTATTAACGCAATATATTTATTTTTGCTAGTAAAATATAATTAATCCGTTTTATTTAATCCTATTAACCTCGGCTTAAAATAATTTAACTTTGTTATTTAAATTTTACATAGTTCTGTATTAGATTTTTTAAGGCTTTAAGAACGTAAATTAACCGTTAATTTTTCCTTTATACGTAATTTTCTTATTTTTGTAAATAAAAAGGTTAAGGTTTATATAATACCGTTACTTTTATTAAGTGAGTCAATTAAAATAATTCGTCGTTTTAATTTATGTTTTAAGTCGAAAATTTAAGGTTATTTAACGAGAAAATCAATATTCTTTCACGGTTTAACGGTCGATTTAATTAGGTTTTTTTTAAGGTTATAAATTTCTAGGTTTCCGATTTCTTTAACGGCTTAGGCATAAGTATTTTCGGTCTTTTTAGTAAATTCGATAATTTAAGTAAAATTGCTTCTAATTTTCCGGATTAATTTAACGTTTTAAGCGAAAATACTTTTAACTTTTTAGGTTGATTTAACGTTTTAAATAAGGACGTTTTAAAAATTTTGTAAATTCGATAATTCCGGTTTTATTATTTTTACGTTTTTTAATTCGTACAAGTTTTTAAACGTTAATTTAGTCAATTATTCCGTTTTCTCTAATTTTCTTAGTTATATTCCCATTTATAAGAAATTATTTATTTGGTCCTTTTTTGGATAAAAAATTTAACGGTTAAATATGTAAGTTTAAAACCAAGTTTAAAATCTTTTTTAAAACGTTTTAATACTTTGAAACTATTTTTATATATAATATACAAATAATCCGTAAGCCGTATGGGTTATTTAATACGTTGTTTACGTAATTTTTTTTTTTAAGTAACTGAAAAATGCTTTCGTATTTATGTTTAATAATTTACGAACTTAAATTTTAGATAATAAAAATATATACGTATTGTATTTTTTAAAGTTTTTCCACGATAAGAATTATTATGGCCATTAAATTTGTTTAATATTACGTATTATCCGTAATTGTTTTCGCGTAAATAAAAGTAACAAAAAAAGATAAGGAAAATAAGTTTTAATTTCGAGTAATAGGTAATATTTATTAAGAGTGTCGCGGTAATAAGGAAAATTATTAAAAAGATTATAACAAGTAACGAAAATATATTCTTAATAATTTTTTTTATTACGAGTAACTAGTTATATAGTATTTATCATTATGTAAATATAATTACTTTACTTTTTATTTACCAAAAATATTAAGTGACTTTTTGAGTTATTTATAGCTAGAGACCTGGTTACTATAGCAGTCACGGTGGAATCTTTAATAATTACTAACGAAAATTACATTTTATTTAACGTTTTAAATTCTCTTATCTAAATTAATAATAAATACTATAATAGTATATATAATATCAGATCATATAAAGGTAAAAACGAAATAATATACGAAATAAAATAATTTTTAAATATGCAACAAAAAAACTTTTACTTATTGTTTAGTTCAATAAAAGAATTATTTCGATTTCGACAATACTTAGAAATCAGCTAAAAATCTTATAAATACTTAATACCTGTTAAAGAACTTTTACTAAGAATATCGGAAACGTCTTACGGTACGTCTAAGTCGATAATTAACTAATTAATAATTTCTAAATTAGACTAATCGAAAATTTAACGGAAACAACGATAACGGAAACGGCTTTAGGTTGTTTCTACTTTTTCTATTCGTCTATAAATTAAACCCTTAACGGATAATAATAACCTTTTTTTATAAAAAATTGCTTTTAACGTTTTAAGCGAAAACAAAAACGGTTAATAATCTCGTTAATATTACGTTATTTGTGGGCTAAGTCTACCTTTAGCTTTTATTAAAACCGTAATAAAATTTCTTTAACTATAATCTTTTTCCGGTTAAACGATTTTTTTCTTCTTTTTAATACGTTATAAAAAAGACCGGTATTATTTTAAACCCGCATTTAATTATATAAATAACAAATAACTTCAAACTTTCCTTTTAATTTAAACGATAACAAAGTTTTCAGTTAATAATACGGCCAGTTATAATAAAAAAGTTAAAAGTTTATAATTTTCGGAACAAAAATTCTGAAAAAAAATCGTATTATAATTAAACCCCAAGAAGGTCTCGGAAACGGTTATTAACGACCGAAATAAAACTTAAATAAAATTGAGAAATTACGTATTTAGATTTTACTTAATAATAAACTTTAAATCCTATTTAATAAACCTTATTAAATTTACTAATATTAAATCTTTAAAGGATATAAGATTTAATACAGATTTAATATAAGAATAAAATATATATATACGTATAATGAATTCCATAATTAAATAACGATAATTTGAAATATAATTTCGTTATCTAAAATAATTTTAGTATTACGAAACGTAATTAATTATCTTTATTACCTAGATTCTTACGGTACTTACTGCTAATAAAAACCCGTCGACTTAAGGTTTAATAATTGGTTAAACCCTTAGCCGTTATAAAAATGCGCCAGTTAAGTTCTTAATACGAAACATTTTACCAGCTACGCTATTAATTTTTTATTAACCGTTAGTAATAATTTTACGGCAAATCGTATTAACCCATTACAGGTTGCTAAAATATACCATTTTTATAGCGATTATTAATTAACTTATTACAGCTATTTATATTTGCTTAAAATAAAACGTTAGTTGAAATAGTTTTCTCTTTATAAGTTCGAATTTCCGCTAATCGTTTTAAACTAAACTAATAAATATATAAAATATTACTTATTATTTCCTTCTTAAGATAATTAAATAACATGTACTATTAGAAAAATATTAACAATAACACCTTAATATCTTTTAAGCAGGTAATTCTTTAAACTTTTCGAAATACGGATTTTAAGCTAGAATATTGGCTGTATTAAACGGAACGGGAGATATTATAAATAAGAAGATCCTGGCGCAATTTAATATATAAAGCTGTTATTTTAATTAATTTTGGTTGCTATATATCTTTTTATAAAAAGAAAATATTCAGATTATAACAGCAACTTATAAAGTTGTCGTACTTATTATCTCTTGCGTTATTTTAATATTTCTTAGTTAACTTTGTTATTTAATAATATTTCGTAACGTCGGTCTAATATAAAGAACATCCGTCACCTTGGTAATAATGTTAATACACCGCGTAATCTGATATTATTAATAAGCGAAAATAAAAAATCAGTTAAAAAGCTTACCGCAATTCTTTTTAATATCGCCGGATATAATATATATATTATAACGTACTACATAAGCGAGCGTAACACATAAGCGAGCGTAATACTTTTTTTAATTATTTTAACTATTTATCTTTAATCGTTTATTTCTTAATATTAACATTATGGAACGCCTTACAAAAGAAGCGAGAATAAACTTAGCCATTTAGGTTAAAAAACGAGACCCGAAACTTAGTTACAAAAAGTTTGGTTTTATTTATGAAATTTCATTTTTTATTTTAACATACCGTATTAACGGTAAATACGCCCGAACCGATATCACCCCCAATTCGCGGAAATTGACGCCGACCGAAGAAAAATCGATTATTAACCGAATTTTTAACTTAGATACGCGAATATTTTTTGTCCGGCTTTAATATGTTGAAGATATAGCTAATATATTACTTATTTAGCGCGTCGCGGGACGCGTCGGGGTTAATTGGGCGTCGAACTTTATTAAACGGCAAAAAAAACTCCAAACGCGTTTAAATCGGAAAATCGATTATTAACGGATTTTATGCGAAAATCCAGAAATATTTCGTAAGTAGTTCGAATTTGTTCGGGTTACTATCGTAAAATACGGTATCGCAGAAAAGGATATCTATAATTTCGACGAGACTGGATTTTTGATAGGGTTTTTTATGGTAACAGGCATAATAATTATTAGTGCCGAAAGACGTAAAAAACCTAGATAAACCCAGTAGGGGAATAAAAAATAGGTTACAGTTATTTAGGCTGTTAATTTTTAAGATTGGGTTTTGCCGTTATTTATTATTATGGCAGGGAAAAATTATTTTAGGTTTTAGTTCCGTAATAACCTATTATTAACAACCGATTAAAAAATCGTATTAAGTAATAATAGTTGGATAATAAACGAATTAGGTTTAAAATAGGTTTAACATTTCGATTAATATATTTAAACGCGTACGAAAAAATCGGAACGTTTTTTTATTTTCGACGGTTACGAAAATTACTATTCGATAGAATTCGAAAAATATTGCGCCAATTATAACATTATTACATTTTGTATGTCCGCGCATTTTTCGCATAAGCTCTAACCTTTTGACGTATCTTATTTTTTTCCTTTAAAACGCGTTTATTTATTATATATCGAGAATTTAATGCGACGTTACCATACCCATATTATCAAAAAAGATTTCCTTGCCGGCTTTTACGACGCGTCTAAAGCTGCTATAACGTTTAATAACATTAAATCCGGATTCGCCGTAACTAATCTCGTTTTATTCGATCCTAATACCGTTTTTTCCGAGCTTTTAATTTTTTTAATTATACTTACGCTAATCGTCTCCCCGTTAACCTTTACTGGTTCTATTCGTTCCCCGCCCGCGAAAACCCTTAAAAATATTAAGAAAGTAACGAAATAAAGATGTTATTTGTAAAAAAAGATTGGATATTAAGGTAATTCGTTAAAAGTTGTTAAATCGGCTGGTTTTTTGATAAAAAGTAATTTGTTATTTTTGTACGAAATTATTTTTCTTCGGGAAAAAAACGCCTAATTGCGCGAAACGAACCATATTTTAAGTAAACGTTGGAGGATTAAAAATAAACGTTTTCAAAAAGGAGGAATATTTATTATATAAAAGGGATAAGCTTTTTTAGCCGCAAAAAAAGGGGGTGGTAAAAAAATGCAGCTAATAGCGGCTGAAGGTAATTATCGCAAAAGGGTTAAACCGAAAAAACGGAAATATGGCGTTTGCGGTAAGCCCGGATATAATGCGCGTATCTGTAAGGAAGCTATAGATACGTTTAGCGAAAACGAATCCGATTAGTTTAAATTAATTTGATATGTTATGGTTAATTTATTTGAATTCGTTATCGTGAAGTGCCAAAAAGTGTTGCGCTCGCTTGTGTGTTGCGCTCGCTTGTGTGTTGCGCTCGCTTATGTGGTACGTTATATTTTAATATAATTAATGCTTAGGTTATATTTTCCGATCGAAAAATATTCGAAATTGCTATCGTTTTTAACTGCAGATATTTAATGATTATTAAAACGCAAAGTTACTGTTTATATTTATCGTTTCGACATCCGACTTTTAAAGTATTATCGCGCGGTTTTTAAAGTTGTTATCCCATTTTAAAAGCATTATTAGGTAATTTTTAAAGTTATACCGCGTCGTTTTCTTTATATACATATCTGATTACCGGTTATTTTAATATCATTTCCAGTTCTTTTCCTTTTAGAAAACGATAATAATTTAGAATATTATCTTTTGTATGCAGAATCTAGCCCTATACGAATCAAATTTCGTACTCGCTTGCTGCTTGCTATAATGTAATAATCTGATAGCGAAAATAAGAGAACGAAAATTAAGAAAATTCAAAAAAAGTAAGTTTAAAAAAATTAAACGGATTTTAATAACTTTTATATATCTAATTACTGAAATAACATATCTAAATACTTAAAGTTAAAATGTTTAAAAGGTATTACGTATTCGCTAATAAAGTGTTAAGGGCTAATACCGACTTATTTCTATTTCGGTATAACGGATATATTTTAAATTAATAAATTTAAAAATAAAATATTGATATGCTTTTAAATATATAACGCCTATAAACGTATAATAGCTTTAGAACGCAAAAATCCAACCTTCGTAATAAATTAATAAGGTTTAATCGTTAATTAAAGAGATTTTAAAAACGGCTTATTATTAATATTAAAACATAAATGTAAAAGTAGGCGTTATTAAGCTTAGAGAAAAAATAAAAAGTTTAAAGAAATTAATTAAAAGAAGTATAATGCGATAGAACTAAACAAATATATTGTAAAATGATATATTAAACAACTACTAATATAAATAAAAAGTAATAACCTTATTAAAATTGTTTAAAATAATTATTATAACAAATAACCGTTGTTAAAATATTTCTTAAAAAATATTTAAAAGAAAATATACTTTTTTCAAATATACTTGCAAGTACTTAATTTTATAAAATAACTTATTAAAACCATTCGCCAAAAGGATTCGAAAGGTTATATTATGCTAAGTTTTTTTATAAACCCTAGTAAACCTATCCGCTATACGTAAGCAAGCTAAATCTTAAAACGAATAAACTTAAGCCGCATAAAAATAAAAACTATTACGGTTAATTAACGATATCGAAAAATAATATCTTATTAATACTTAACTAAATAATATTTACGTATATATTTCAATTGGAACTTAATTATTTTTAACGCAATAATATACCGAAATTTATCCGTTAATTAATTCTTTTCGGATATTCGTTTTTAAGCATTATATACTTTGGTAAATTCGCGGCTAAATAACTTCCTTTTGCATTCTTTACCCTTTTATAGCACCGATAATTTTATTTTAAATATATTCCGTCGCTTTTATCGAAAATTAACGTTTCTATCAAGGCATTTTTATACGTAAAAGGTTAACCCGTATCTCTCCGTTTATTAAAATTACGATTTTTTTAATATCAAAAACCTCGCGTATCCATTTAATTATATTGCCTTATAAAGGATGTTATGTATGAAAAAAACTATATTTTATCGGATTTTCCGCTTAATCTTTAACTCTTTTCTTAAATTAATATAATTATACCATATTGTTTTAACATAATAGCTTTTTATAAAAACCTTTAAAAATATAATTTAAAAAGTATAATATCGATAAATAAATAATAAAACGATTAAACGTAATAATAATAAAGTAAAAACATACAGTAATAATACGAAAGTTATCATATAACTAATTTCCCATATAAACTGTCCGGAATTAATCTCTAACAAATCGTAATTCCCGCCTAATAAAAGTTAAAATTCGAATCCGTTCGAAACAACCTTTCCGCTTTTTAATCTCGAGATTTACACTTAACCTTCCGAACTCGCTCTTAATTCGAATTATTCATCATAAATAAATCTACTATTTCCGGTTACCACCTTTCATATTCGTAAATCCAAGTCGAAACTCCCGATCTACCTCGGCCACTCCGGAAATACTTTTCATAAAGCCTTTAATAATATATAACGCCGACTGGCCCTTAAGGCAAATACGGAACTTCTTAATCCATTACTATGCACACATGCCATATTTAAAAAAGCATTATTTATGCCTGCCCTTGGCCTTACCGTAAACGGTTCCTTTTATAAAATCATCGAACCAAAGTTAAACCAGGTAACTTCGGTTCCGCCATTTTCCTTTTTGCTTTTTTCGTATACTCTCTGGTCTTAGTTACGTCCTAGCCTATCCTACATCGCCGCGCTATTATGCTATTAAGGATCCAGTTAATTAACTAAAGTCCGTTCCGTATTTTATATAATTTAGCATACTTTATTTTCGATCTTCGTCAAAGTATTATCCGGCTTTTTACAACTAAAAATTTTGGCTTTGGAATACTAACGGCAAAAGGTTAAAACCGCATAAACGCTGTAATTCGTAATTATAACTAAAAAATACCTAACAAGATAAATCACAAACCTTTGACACATAAGCGAATAACTTAAAAACAATCCCTATTATGAGTTATTTCTATTTTTGGTAAATAGCAACCTAAACCGGTATGTCCAAAAACGGCGGTCATGAGCTGTACTACAAGCTCACCCCTGGCTCACCCTGGCTCAGGGAAAAGCAGAACCGGCTCTGGTTCATACATGACAAAGGAAATTGCTGAAGGCAACTTTCGGAGAACGCATATGTCTGTTGTCACGCCGTTTTCTGTAACGCGCTTTAGCGTTACGTCTTGTAACGGCCATTCCTCGAATATCGCGAGCGGCCCGGGATTAACAGATCCTGCGTCGGAAACACCATAAGAAGATAGCGGGCTAGCGATACCATGTGATCGACGGACAGGCGTCGCACGGCCGGGTACACTAAAATGAGTGTCGGAGATCTCGTATGCACTATGATCTTTATCCTCGTCGTTTTGCGCTGTTGGTGGTTCATAGCCCGGGTTATTACCGCCTTCGTCGTCCGAAAAGTCATCGCTTAATGCAGAGCATGGCGCTTTATCTGGTGCGGCCTTAAGACTAATGCTGGGACGATTAAAACAGGCACGATTCCGCAGAGCATATTCCGAACTAAAAGGGGCCCGCATGCGTTACATAAGCCCGTTTTGGACATCCTTCCTCGGCAGGTAAAGGCCGAAACCGCTTAGAAGGAAAGTAAAAGGTACCGGGCCGATCCTCTTGAGAAATAGATGCGCAAGTGTTGCGTAGTAAAGTTGAAGGTAAAGTGGGAAAGCCCGAGGTTTGTAGTCGAAACGCTAAGCTTATCGTAACCACATTATGTTCGTATGTAGCTTTAACTGCCTTCAAAGGGCCAGCTTGTATTCGACCGTCCTGTTTTGCATTCGATAAGACGGGAAATGGCGGCAGTAGTTATAAGGGAAATAGCGGTGTAGACAGATTCGTAAAGGGCTCCGTAACAAACGTATCCGAAAAGAAGCTGGTTTCCTCGGATGCCGTACTGGATTCAAAAATTAATTTAATGCAGCCATCATTACCCAGCACGTAATTGTCGATAACCCAACGTATATCTTCGGTATTTAGACGTAACGCTGCCAGCCCTTCGTCGTTATTGCTGTTAACGGACTTGTCCGAATTGCACGGCTCCACAAACCGCTTTGGCTGACTCAATATTGATATCTCCGCGTCGGAATGACAGCCTTTGCCGTCCGACTTATCCGGCTGGGCCCATTTTGACCGTCGCCGCGACTCGCTCCAACTTGCCCTCGGAAAGGGGTTCTGCTTTGCAGGACACAATAACTGCGACTCGACCTTGGCGTCAGTCAAGTTTGTCGGCACGCTCTTTAAGCCCATGCCGCCGGCGGCCAGCAGTCCTGGCTCCGGATGGCAACACGAGCTTATCTTGGCCGAAGCCGCCACCTCTTCGTCATCTCTGTAGCTGTAGCTTAACCATGTTTCGTGACCAGCGCGGTCTTGATGCTGGGCTTCTGAATGTTGTGGTGAACGAGAAGAACGAGGCGACGATGCTGCCAAAGGGCCTGGTTCGTGTGGTTGCTGTTGCTGGCTTGACATGCTCATACAGGGCACGGCTTGGGAGCTGTCCTCATCTTCAGGTTCCTCCAGATCACTCTCATCGGAGTCATGATCGCTAGGGAGAACTATGGCGTCATCCGGTAAAGTGCCCACGTTACTAGAAGCAGGAGCAGGGTCTCGCCTACTGGCCTCGTGCTGCGTCATGATAATTTCGAAGGGAAGAGCTGTTCCAGCGGCCGCGGCGTGGATCAAGGGTCATAATAATCCGTGTCCTTAGCCGTGTCATCATGGACGCCCTTACTCGCTTCATTCTGGGGGGCGCTATTGCCGTTGGCCCCAGAGGCGCGAGTTCGACTCTAATCGGTCGCCTCGGAATTGAGTCGTGCGGTGGGTGGCATTACTAACTCAGCGACCAGATCAGACGGCTGGGAGGGGCCTGGTATCGCGTTGTCAGGGGAAGTGGCTCTCGAGACCGGTAGTGCGGATAGCGGGCATATATTATACCTCGATAACTAGCAAGTCTAAAAAAAGCAGTCCCCAGTTAGGTCTTCCGCGCCGTATCCTCCTTCCGCCGGTTAAGTTTAGTGTTAGCTGATTACGTCCTTAATTATGTAAGCTAGGTTATAAGAAAATAGGGGTTATTTAGCTACGTAAATATTTACGTATGACTTACCTCAGCTCGCTCAGGCCTCTGGTGGCTCGTTCTCCATTTTTTCCAAAGCTTTTCAAAGTATCGCGCCAAGGAGCTAAAAGTCAACCCGTCAAATCCCATATCCCCGTAACGAGCCAGCGAGGCCTTGAGTTGTAGTTGTGCGAGACTCCCCTTTTTGTAGGCCACTTATCGCCCTTTATAGTGTTCATACTCATACACACTAATCACATAATCACTTGATCCTTAACCGTTTTATTCGGCTTATCTGTATATCATACTACTCATTTATCTTTCTTCCTCATCTACTCTCTCTTACTCTCCCTCTCCTTTTCTCTTTCTCCTTCCTTCCTCTCGCCCCTCTTTCCCCTTCCTCCGTTCTCTCCTTTCCCCATCCACTTCCAAGACGCTCCCCTCCAGAAATTTCCCCAGATCAGGCAACGACCCTCCCCGCGGCTGCCTCCTCGGCCCATCGGGGCTGCACATCGAGGACGAGCGGCCCGCCGCCGGGGCCACCGGCGTCGAGGCTGAGCGTGACCCGCGCCCTGTCGGCGACGACGCGGACGGTCTCGCCGAGGTTTCGGTAGTCTGTCTCGTAGTGCACCGCCGCCGCTGCTTCACCTGCTCCTACTCCGCCCTGCTGCTGGTATTGGTGTTGGTACTGTTGGCTCTTCCTGGCATCGGCTTCTAAAGGACGCACCTCCCGGATCTCGACCCCCGGGTACGGCAGCCAGCCCTCGCGGAGCGGGATCAGGAGGAGGGGGATCTCGGCCTCGGTGTCGGGCGTGCTGCTGAGGCCCCTGAAGCCGAGTCCTCCCTCGTCACCATCGCCACCGCCACCGTCTCCGTCCACCCCGTCGGTGGCAGCAGCAGAAGGGGCAGGGATGACGAAGTGTCCCTTCCTCCTCCCGCCGAGGAGCCAGGTGCTACTGCTATTGTTATCCTGATACTGTTGTTGCGGTAGCTGTTGCGACGATGCGTGCGACGGCGGCGCGACGACCTCGTAGCTGAACTCGAGGTCCGTCATCTTCGCCGCGGGGGTCGCCGTGTCCCAGAGGCGCGTCCACCTGAGGTGCAGCGTGGCGGGGAGGAGCTGGTTCGTGCAGACCGTCGGCGTCGGCTCACCCGCAACTGCTCCGCTTCCCAGACTTCCAGCGCCGGCCTTCGAGGGTAGGGGCTGGAGCCGGATATCGGCTGTGTGCACGATGGTGACGGAGGGTATGTCGACGGGGATCAGGATCGACTTGACGGGCCCGACGTGGCCGGGGGAGCCCGGCGTCAGGTTTGTCGAGCTCGAATTTGTTGGGATGACGGGAGTGGGGAGGTCTAGCTTCGGATTCTGCGCCTGCCAGTCCCGCATGAACGCCTCGAGGGCCGTCGAGACATTACTCCCTAGGCCGGCCGAGGCGTGCGCCCAGTTGATAGCCAACAAAAATTCTGTCGGGGCCGCGCCCACGAGCGTCGCGCGCTCGAGCTCGTGCGCGCCCAGCTGCGTCGCGATGCACGGGAGGACCGTCGAGACGATGAGTCTCGCATACGTCCGCAGCGGCGTGTCCCTCAGGGCCCGCGTCAGCCTATCCTCGAACAGGGCCTCGATCTCATCCTGGAGGACGCTGTACTGCAAGCGGAGATACATGGTCTTCTGGGTCTTGGGTCCGACGCTGACGCCTCGCTTCCGCGTGATCTTATATAGTAGACTCGCCGGTTGGCTGGGGAAGACGACAATAGGGCTGCCGGGCGGGGTGCCGGAGGCGGACTCGAAGGCCTCAGAGGCCAGGAGCTCGCTCTTGTAGAGCCTAAGAGGGCTATGAGTCGAGGTTGACACGGTGAAGCGCGAGAACAGCGCGTTGTGCCTGAAAATGTCCTGCACGTTGACGCCGAGCGCTAGGGAGATGGGGATGGTGGGCGTCTTGGAGAACACGAAGGTCCCGTGTTCGGTGCTGTAGGTGACTTCGATGCGTATGGATACGTGTGTCACCTCCTGCTCGACGTTGTAGGGAAAGCGGATTCGGAAGGCCGTGCGTTGGGGTATGGACTGGAAATGGAAAAGGCCTCCTTCTGCGGGTTTGGAGAAATCAATGGTAGACCCAAAACACTTGGCCTCGCTAGTAAGCAGTCTTAAGCCGCCCGTAGCGGCTTTGACTCGCACTTCAGCGGTGTTTATCTCGTTCCAGCCCGAGTCCAGCTCGATGTCGACCATGTTGTTGCGATCTAGTTGGAGATGTTTGGACGGGCGGAGTCGCACATCCAGAGTATCCGCCCTGTGATATAAAGAGATGTGCGGTGAGTTTAGAATCTCGCCTTTTCTGTTCGCGAGCTGTCCGACCTCACGTTCGTAGTAGAGATGCAAGTTGCTGCCTATGAGATCCATCCTATCTATCTCATAGGAACCAGGGACAATAACCTATTTCTAATCAGCAAGGCCCCAGAGATGTAAACAATCATCCTACACCTACGTTGCTATTCAGCTTGAGCCTATTCTTGCCCGGTGCGATCGTGACGTGATCGAGCGACTCAAACCAAATCTCCTTCTGAGATCCAGATCCGGCGTTAGATATTCGCACCCGCGACTTCTCGATTTCGAAATCATCGAATAGGAAGCTATTCAGCTTGAAATTGAGGGAAGCGCTATCTCGGCCATCGTGATATTCCGGAGGACCGTCGACCTCAAAACCGGAGAAGAAGCTTGACATTGGCACGCGCACTTCGTTCTGCTGCGCCTTCGTCTCCGCAATTAGCTCGCTCACGAATCCCTTGATGGCGTCGCTATCTGGATACTCGACATCCGGCTTCATGCCAATGCGCGGAGACGTGTGGAAGTTCTTCCGTTCCTTCTCAGCAAGAGCCGCCTTCGACAACAGCTTCAACATGACCTTCACATAATCGTCTTTCCGCTGAAGCCGCTGTAGGCATCTCGAGTACATGACAAGCATGGATAACTCGAGTAGGCTCCATCCACTTTCCCCGTAGAATGGAGTGATCCCCCAGAAGTAAGACGCGGCGGCCCCATAGTCCCCAAGATGGTATTTGAGGACCGCTATGTCGGCCATGCTGGCCTGGACGGAGTGGGTATGGTCGGCGATTGTGTAATGTCGAAGGGCCTTATCGGTGAGCGTCTCGTACAGGCGGTAAAAGTCCTCCTTACTGTCGAGTGCGGTCCTGAGCATCATGCTACCGATGCCGGCGGTGGAAACGAAGGCATCACGGGGAGCAGGGGTCTCCTGATCCTCTTCTTTTGGCTGCTGTTCATCTCCAAGGTCGATCTCCACCATGTCGACCATCGTGGACTCCCCAACGACCGGCACGCCAGACCACCCGTCGCTCCATCCACGCTTCTTTCCACATTCCTCCAGGATATTTCTGGACATGGCATAGAGCTCTGCTCTCCTAGCCGCGAGGTCTTCCAGTCCAGCTTTCAGAAACGACGTTGAGGCGGCATCGTTCCCCTGCGAAGGGGGCCGCCCCGTAGGAAAGATGTTGGGGCTTGGAGGGGGTCGGGGGACACCAGCGCCGCCTGTGCTGACCCTCAACGACGAGTTTCTAGCCGGATGCATCATGGTTTTTGGTTCAGGTATAGTTGCTTTTTGTTCATGGCCTTCGGCAGGAGCCAGGGTTGATGGGGGTATGGGTAGCGACTTGGTGGACGTCTGAGCTAGTATCTGCTGAGCGATAGAGAATGCAAACGACGCGACCATGTTGTCGACGATTTCGGTTGCGACTGGATCATTTACGATAGTCGGCGCCTCTTCCCCTCCATCTCCTTCGCTCATCTCTGACAAGGCACAGACGATGTCGTTCCTCATAACCTGCGATACCGCCGGGATGAACTCCAGCGTCCTTCGACAGATCTCAGACAGCATTGTGAGGTCTTCCCGCTCGTCTTCTTTCTGCTTGGGAGGACGTGCCCTCGGGGCCACACCATGCAGAACCGACTCTTGTTGTTCCTTGAGCTTCGCCAGGAGCTCCTCTCGCGTAGACCATGCATTTCCGAGCCGCAGCAAGAGCGCAAGCTGACGCGCGAAAACGTAGCATCTGAAATCGAAGACAGACACATTATTGGCTAAGATAAGATCTCGGTAGGGTTTCTTGGTTGCGCTGATGGGAATATTCTCATCTGAGTCTTTTGAATCTGAACCACTTGGCTTTGCGGACTGCAAATCAACAAGCTCGTCTTCCTCCTCTAGCTCCGTGCCGGCGATGGACGCCTTGGCCCTAAGCGCAATCTTCTTCAACTCCTCAGTATAGTTTAGAAGCGCGCTCGTGCTAGACCTCGATCCCCTAGCCGCTTGTTCCTGGACGATCATGTCGAGCCCGACGCTCAGCTCGTCGTAGCCAACAAGCGCATCCTCGACAAGGCCGACGCTTTCGAAACCGCGAGCAAGCCCTTCTTTGAGGATAAAGAAGGTGCAGAAATTCCAGCCTGGCAGACTCCTCTGCCCATCCTTTTCCTTGATATCCTCCTCGTACTGGGTCACGCGCAAGTCGAAGCTGGACAATATCAAGCTGCGAAACTTGGATATCAGGTCGTTCCATGCGTTCTCACTGTCCTGCTCCGTCTCGGTATAGCCGGTGGGCACGGCGGGCACCACGCGCGGCAGGAGATCGTAGGGGACGTCGTTGACTCCGATGCGGATCTGGGCGACGCGATCTATATTCCCCTTGCTGGAGCTGTTGAAGTCGGACCTGAACTTTTCCAGTAAAGTACTGGAACCGGGTCGCCATCGCGACGTAGCGGAAGGCTTCTCGCTCCCCGATGCCGAATCCGATTTCCGGGGCTGGGTAGCGGCGACCGTGTTTGGGATCACGACGTGGACTATGAGCCACTCGAAGGCGTCGTGGTTCTCGGCAGTATTGGTCTTCTTGGAGCCCGAGGACGGCGTGTGGGCCTTCATCCATTCGCGGACCTCTGCCCTGACGTGGCCTTTGTACGAGTCGTTGTCGTCACACCGCACCAGCAGCACTTTCAAGTACGGGGTGCTTCTCAGGCCGGGAATCTGGTGTCTGCGCGCCGGGGCACTGCTGCGGGTCGCGGGCCTGTCGGCGGTGTCGTTCGAGGCCGAAGCGCCGATCTGAGTCTGGAACCCATCGTCGTGGGTGGCGGAACTGTCGGCTCGCTGCGAACGAGAGGGCGGGGGAGCGACCTGGGAGGAAGTCGAAGAAGCGTCGCTGCTACCTGCCAAGACGAGGTTGATGTGGAGGGTATCGATGGATCGCAAGGGGCCGGCATGGGATTGCCAGTGGAGATTGCGCAGGGGAAGGCGAGGTATCAGGCCCGGCGCCAGAAGCTTGTAGACGTCATGAGGGTCGAAATACTCGACTATCGCAAGTCAGTACTGGCATCGCATGGCCGCAAGGGAGGTGAAGGCGCACGCACCCGTGACTTTGGAGGTAGAGAAAGGCTGTTCCATAGCGAACAGCTGGCGGTCAATTGCTCATGTCTTCATGGTTGAAAACGAGAGAAATGCCAATATCCGTTCTCCAGGCCGTAAATTAACAGGGTACAGGCGTAAGCGGTGTACTACTGCCCCAGCTCCGTAATGAGAGTAAGTGAGTTTACTATTGCTGGTCATTCCAAGTTGATATTGAACTCCATACGGTGAAGTAACGGTTAGGAAGCTCCGGGACTGGGTTGACAGCTTCTATTACATCCTCGACAGCTGGCAACGACCATTTAACAAGTGCCTAACGCACGCCTCACAATCACACCTCCGAATACCTTTCGACCGTTAGATCTATTAGCAGTTTAAAATGTCTTAAAACATAATCTACGATGTATTGTCGCCATAGTATTCCATCGGGGGCCAAATTACCTAAATTGATCAACATAAGTTATTAAACCCTTTATACAGATAAAAGTAAGTACATGACGACTCTCAGGGTTCTAAAACTGTACGCACGGCACGGTGTAAAATGATTGGCTGAGATGCAGTGGCGCCATGCATATCCCACATGGCGGGGCAAAATCGCCGCAGAACTTTTGTGATGCGGCGAAGAATTGTACGTACCCGTACGTATCAAGGCCACCTTAGAAGGACCGTTCCAGCGAACGCATCCTCACCTTTTATAATCCCATATATCCGCTAGATATTCTTTGGCTCGGCGTCATAAAAAGGCTTGATTGACTGTAGTTTATTACTTTAGTGGTCCCAAATAAAAGAAGACCCGGCAAGGAAAGGAACCATCATGTCCGGCCTCCAAGCCATCAGGTACTCGCGGGGCAAATTGGAAGTCCTGGACCAGCTCCGACTGCCGCACGAGCACCACTACGATGATGTCTCGACGAGCGAGGAGGCCTTCGACTGCATCAAGTCCATGAGAGTTCGGGGTACATAACTCGCCTCCCCCCGCCAACACACTTTAATCCTCGCCAGACATCTCACTAATACTTTTCACGTCCGCAGGGGCGCCCGCAATCGCCATAGTAGCGGCGCTAGCACACGGTGTCGAGTTACACAATGGAAGCTGCAGTAAGTCCTGGCTCACCTGCGCACCCGGCCACCTAGTACCCCACCGCGGCGCGGCGCAACTCACACGATGAAAACCAGAGGCGTCGTCGCCGGAGGAGACAATATCCTACATCGATTCCCGGCTGGACTACCTCAAGCAGTCACGGCCGACGGCCGTGGACCTGAGCAACGCCATCGCGCACCTGAAGGGCGTGATCCGGGGGGTCGACACCACCGCGGCGTCGGCCATCATCGAGGCCTACATCGCGGCCGCCGAGGAGATCTTCCGGAAGGACACGGAGACGAACCTCCTGATCGGCGAGCACGGCAGCCGGTGGCTTCTGTCGAACGCGGTGCCCGGCTCCTCGACCGACGGCAAGATCTCCGTGCTGACGCACTGCAACACGGGGTCGCTGGCGACGTCGGGCCACGGCACGGCGCTCGGCGTGATCCGGAGCCTGTACGCGGCGGGCCGGCTGCGGCACGCCTTCTGCACCGAGACGCGCCCCTACAACCAGGGCAGCCGGCTGACGGCCTTCGAGCTGGTGTACGAGGGCATCCCGTCGACGCTGATCACGGACTCGATGGCGGGGACCCTGTTCGCGACGCGCGGGGCCGAGTACGACATCGCCGCCGTCGTCGTGGGCGCCGACCGCGTCGTGCGCAACGGCGACACCGCCAACAAGATCGGCACCTACGCCCTCGCCGTGCTGGCGCGCCACCACGGCGTCAAGTTCGTCGTCGCCGCCCCCACGACCAGCATCGACCTGCAGACCGAGACCGGCGCCGGCATCCGGATCGAGGAGAGGAAGCCCGAGGAGCTGACGCAGATCACCGGCGCCGTCGTCGGCGAGGACGGGAAGGTGGATGTCGGCCGCTCGGAGAGGGTGGCTATTGCGCACCAGGGGATCGGTGTCTGGAACCCGGCTTTCGACGTCACGCCCGCCGAGCTGATCGACGCCGTCGTCACCGAGAAGGGCGTTGTGACCAAGGGCGCGGACGGTCGGTTTGACTTCCGGGACATCATGCCGGAGAGATGGGCGGCAGTTGCGGGTAAATAGATTTTAGGTAAACTTAATCCAAGACATCTGTTTGACAACAATTCGTCCTGTCCGGAGCCAGGAATCGGAGCGCATGACGGCAAGAGATATATTCAAAGCGATAGGGGGGTATATAGCCGTATGCTGCAGAAGCAATGTACAAGCTAACAGGACAACCGCCCTGACCAAGACTTACCGGTCTACTCAGTTCTTGAGTGCATGCAAGATGAGTTTCTTGTAGCCCTCGACCGCCGCTTCCAAGTCCTTGAGCTTGATAGCCTCATCCGGGCCGTGCGCCACGAGGATGCTTCCGGGCCCGTACAGGTATCTGGTATGATTGCCCTTGAAATTCGGCACGTCCGTCCCATAGTTGACCGTGATGGTCTCGAAACCTGCATACCTGTCAGCGACCCGATGAGAAGCACCATGCCTCCCGGAAAGAGAGATTCCCAGCCACCTGCCGGGGCAAGAGCAGATCGCGGCTCACCTTCGACATCGCAGTTACACTTCACCACGCCATACCCATTCCGACACTCGACGTCGAAGGCCTCCTCGTCGACCTCCTTCAAGACATCAACCACGCGCCCCGACACGATCCTGGCGCCGGCGGCCTCGGGGCCGATGGCCACGCGGCCCGCGATCTGCGCGACGGCGGACTCGGCGATGACGTTTGCGGCGACGCCGCCCTCGATGGCGCCGACGTTGATGGTGGTTTCGCCGAAGTCCTCGCTGCTGCCAAGGTCGGCGTCGAGGACGGCCAGCAGCCCGCGCATCAGGACCTCGGTGGCGCTCTTGCCGAGCCAGGGGTAGCCGCTGTGGCCGGCGCGCCCGCGCGCCCTCACCTCGCACCCGAAGAAGCCCTTGTGGCCGCACGCCAGCCTGCCCTCGGTCGGCTCGCCGAAGACGGCGGCCCGGAAGCGCGGCGCCGGGTCCAGGCGCCCCAGCGTGTCGCTGAAGAGCCGCATGCCGTCGCCCGCGCGCTCCTCGCCGACCACGTACAGCAGCATGACGTCCCGCGCGCCGGCGCCGTCGACGAGCAGCAGCTCCGTCAGCGCCACGATCTGCGCCGCGACGCTGGCCTTGGCGTCGACGCTGCCGCGCCCGGCGATGAGCGTGTCGGGCCCAAGCGGCGACGGCGGGGGCGGCGTTCGCGAGTACGGGATGTACGGCGGCACGGTGTCGATGTGGCTCGACACGAGGACCTTGGGGTCCGGGCGCCGGGTGGGGCCGGGCCAGGCGAGGACGTTGAAGCGCGGCTTCTCGACATCGGAGGAGTTTGTCGGAGTCGGGACGGCTTGGAGCTGGGCTGCGAAGCCGCGCTCTGTGAGGTAATCGACGAGGAATTCGCTCACTTCTTTCTCGTCGTAGGTTATGGACGATATGTCCACGAGCGACTTGTGGAGGGAGACTAGGCTCTCGCGGTAGGCAGGCGCGTCGTCGCCGTCATCGCCGTGGAAGGACGACGACGTGGTTGGCGACGATGACGTACCCAGGGGCTTCTGGAGCTCGGATGCTAAAACCCGAGAGCTCCAGAGCAGGCTGAGCGACAGCTCCGAGAGCTTCATGGTGAATTAAAACTGACACTGCTAGAAATTGGAGGGTTTAACTGTAGTCCGCCATGAATGCTCAGGATAACTGAACCCAAATTGATTGAATGACGGTCGGGTTTCTATGTGTTAATTCCGTCTGGTCGGTCACCGCCGCGGAGTGTAAAACAATCATTGGCAGGGAGACCTTATCTGTCTTGGCATTTTGTCACCAGTTACCAGTTATGCTAAGAATGACAATGCATTAGACTAGTGTCACCGCACCCACTTTTGCGGTTTTCCCCGTCATCTTAGTGCATATGTAAGTTCTGACGAACTTTTCATATATCGAGTGAGGTGATTCTGATGAGTATCTTGGTTTCCGTCAGGCGAAAAGGAGAGGGAGTGGCAAGAGAAAATATCATCTCCCCATGGCCTGTTGATTCTGTCGTACTTACATGTTCCAACTTCCTCCTGTAAAGGACGACATCGTGTATCCCATCTCCCATCTCCCATCTAGGATATGACTCTAGCCTATGGCCATAAAAGGAAGCTAGGTTTCAGGGGCTCAAATTGCCGGACGATCGTCACCGGGTCTTCAAGTTGGCATGCAGGGGATTCTATAAATAATTCAACTACGCATTGACCCTGTTGAACACTATAGCACGTCCTCGCGCTCAAAGGTTAAAGTCATAAGCCAATGTTTTCAGGGAAGCTCCAGGCCGTCAGAAACATAAAATGAATTGGCCTGGCGAGGCGTAACGCGAGAGGATTTCTCCCGCCAGGGAACCAAAGCTCCCTACAGGACTCCAGGACGCATATCACAACGCCGTGCCCAGACTCTGCAAGAAGGAAAATATTCTTCCAGCCGCGACATCACCCGGAGAAGAATGCCATGCAGCAGCCACGAGCCTGGGCAGTTTAGTGAACGGTTCCCACGGACGCGGTCAGTCGTTCAATTTACCTGCAACGACACCCGTAGGCAAGAAGCCCAAGGCGCGAATGCTCGCAAGCACCAGCAGCGCCACGACCGCCAGAGCCAGGAGAGTCCCAGCTGCATCACACAAGACGCGGTGTTCAATCACGAACTGATGCACGGCACCGTGCACTTTGTCGAAGGCGTTCTTGAAACCCTCGGGCATGTTGCTTCCGTCTTGATGACGCCCTCGATCCAGCAGCGCAGAGCGTTGGCGCGTCCCACGTCGTCCGAGAGTCCGTGCTTGGCTAGGATCTCATTCCGCAGCCACTCGATATCGCCTTTTGATTTCTCAGCCAAGATAAAGACCCCGGCCGCTGCGTGTTGTGCGTGCGGCGCGACCTGCTCGCCGAGATCCGCGCTGGCCCGGGCTGCCCACTGGGCGAATTCTCCCGCTCCCTTAACAGAGGCCGGGCCTAGCTCGTGAGAAGCCTTCATGAGCTCCGGACCTATTCCGGTGGCCACGCCATGCAATATTCCC
Organism: Monosporascus sp. 5C6A; assembly: GCA_004155035.1. Classification (NCBI taxonomy): domain Eukaryota; kingdom Fungi; phylum Ascomycota; class Sordariomycetes; order Xylariales; genus Monosporascus; species Monosporascus sp. 5C6A. Next base: position 113,445 of record QJOB01000174.1, on the reverse strand, counting down.
CCTGCCCGCTGTCCGACTTCGTTGGCCCCCTTGGCGAGCCCTTGACCGAACTGTTCGGCGGCTTTTCCGAGATGTTCAAAGGGGTTCATGACTGCGTCTTGATGGACTGGTGAAGTGGAAGATGAGAGGAGCAGTAATGCTACGAGGGAGATGGGGTGGGAGCAGGAGAAGATACTAGGGAAATAAACAGAGAGGTGCCACCCATGACAAGCCAGGACTGACACCTGGACTGGATACCGGCATGACTTACAAACTGGGTAGGGGTCATGACGGGAACCCGCATCACTACGATTCGGTTGTGCGCAGGACCAAGCACCTGATAGGTCCTAGAATTTATCTCATGATGTAACTCAACTCTCTGTTTGTCGTCCAAGATAGTGGTATGCACGGCAATACCAGCGTTATCGCACGGAAGCGCACCTACTATCCTACGCAGGACGGGTAGCTACGATACAGGAGGCAACCGGACTCCCTTGCTAATGCCGATGCCACGACTATAATGCGTGCTTGGCTTGGGCGATAGCAGTGAGCAGCCCAACCCACCCGGGGCTAGCTACCGTCGAAGAGCTGAATCGAACCGTCGTTCTGTGGTTTGATAGATTCATAATTACCTTACCGTGTTTAGTATTCTGCTTACGGCGCAAGATGTCGTTGTCCTTCGCAGCTTGGCGTCATAGAACCTCTGCGTCCTATTGGATTAGAATTGTCCATCCTGCCGGTTTCGGTCAGCTAGGCAAATCCACCATTTGTTCATTCGCCAATACTCCGTAGCTGAGAATATCGGCTGGAGGAAAAGGCCTAACTAATCTAGGTTGGATGGCAGCCCTTGCATCGAACACAGTTTTAACATAGACACCTAGCGTAAACTAGACTCCTAGTCTAATAAATAGGTCGTGTTTGTCAAGCCCGCCCGTCTTTTTAGCTCACCTTGCATAACCTTTAACTCATCCAATGCGGTTCTTGTTGAAGCTAACCAGTACTTAAAACCATAATCGTCTAATCATCAGCCCCCTCGTCTTTGAGCATTACGTCGAATCGCAGTGGAAGCCAGTGATGCCTACAGAAAATCGCCAAGAGACGCTCCGGGCCCACATCGACAATGGGAGAAACGGTCTTCGTCCGGTCATGACCAGCATCAACGGAGATAATTCCTGGCTTATATCCTTCCCACGGCCAGCCGCGGAACGCGTTTCGGTCGGCAGGTCCTACTACCATGTCGTGCTAGAACCGTGGCTCACCGAGCCCGGGGATATGGTACTCATGGCGCCGTGGTTCTCCCGCGCCCAGCGGAACTGCGTGGCCGCAGCCACCGACGGGGCGTCCGTCGACGCCGTGGTCCGCGAGATCGAGCAGGCGGCCGGGAGCACCCGCCCTGCCGCCGCGGGTGTCGACGCTATTTTCGTAGGCCACACGGCCGCCGATCACGCCCACCGTCAGACCCTGCTCACCTTCGCCCCTTCCGTCCCCGTCTTCGCCGTCCCCGCGGCGGCAAAAACGATATCGGGCTGGAGTCACTTCGACCGCGTCGTCGAGATCGCCACGTTTGACGGGACTTTTTCGTGGCGAGCGTCATTCCCGGGAGCGCCGTTGCCCGGTTGGCTGAGCGTGATGTCTCTAAAAACGCACTCTCTCTGCTTCGGGTTTGCGCTGGTGTGGTCCCTGGACGACGAGAATCATGAGGCGATTCTTAGTTTCCCGCACGGCTTTCGGTCGGACAGGGACGCATCGGTTGTTAGGGGTCTTCTGGACACGAGGCCGCCGCTGCGTATCTTGGCTATGATGCATCCGCTGAAAGAGAGCTTTTTCTGGCGCATACTGCTGTGCCCCGGCGTCCGCAACGGACTCCAGCTCTGGAGGACGGCGCGGCCGAAGTATTGGGTCAACACCGGAGACATGGAGCTCATACACGGCGGCCTTCTCATGTGGGGTGTCAATGACAAGCGGCACACTCTGGACTGGGCTTTGAAACTGGAACAGATCGAGACGAGGGGAGATGCCAACCTCGCCCGTCCGAATTTTGTTAACATAGAGAACGGTGCTTGCTACGTGCTGGAGTAGATAATCTTGCCAGAATGGTTGAGGCCCACCTCGCGATTGACTTGGAGCCTCTAGAGCTTCTTTCACTATTCAAGTTTAAGCTTAAGGTAGCCATCCTACATGGGAATGATGTGTATATATCTTTGGTCGCCAAGACAAAGGAGCGTCTGAAACCCAATCGAGTCTGACCGCGCCAGCGACTGTAATAATATCCCCCTGACACGGGGCTGCGGCCATATTTTAGTGGCGGGATGAAAGAGAACTGAGATGCCGCCTTCGAATGACTATTTCAGCCTCAGTCATGTCCGTATAATTAGTTGAAGCGAAGATTAAATAGCAACGAAATTATATGCAAGTAGCTAGGTATACAAGTAATTAACGGAAACACTCTTCCTTCCCGAGTAGAGCTTTTTTGACTTATAATTTGACGTTCCTGCTATTATCGGCTTCCATGATAAGGTTGTAGATTGAAGCATATCTAGGTGTCGGCGACTACCTTGGTAATCTAGGTGACAACAGATCCGTGTCGCTTTGGCGCCTTTCTTATAAATACCGCAACACAGCAGCCAAAAAGAAACTAGACGCTGCATCTCAGGGAAGTTGCCTCTATCAAGGCAGTTGCTACCCATATGTTCCCAGCTTAATTTTTTTTCTGCCCTAGCCTGCCTAACCTACCCAACCTACCTCCTACTTTCCTTCCACATAACAAACAAGAGACCATAGAACCGACACTGTAATAACCTCACTTTCACCCCACGAAACATCGCAGACTAGACCACTCATTGGCCTGGCATTCACGCCCATCATGACGAACACAGAACATGGCCAGTTAGCTATGAACACCCCTCAGATCACGTATTACCGACCACTGACTTCTGGTTTGACCACATAGGATACTCGCCTCGAAGCTTTTCCGCTTCCTAGTCGGGCCAGAGCGGAAGGAGTTCGTCGTGCATTCCCTGGCTTTATCACGTCTATCCCGCGCTCTTGACGCACTCGTCAACGGCAAGATGTCAGAGGCTTGCGAGGGTACCGCCGTTTGGGATGACATGGACCCCGACACGTTTGTCCGATTTACCGAATTCGCCTACTCCGGCGACTACACCACACCTGAGATCGAGCTTAGAACCGAACCGGATGAACATACTAGAGACCAATTGAGTCCAAAGGCGGGAAGGTTCGTGCAGTGGGGCACTGACGAAGAAGTGGAGGAGCTCCTGACCTACTATAAGACGCATCGTGCACTAGGCAGGGATAATGTCGTGCAGAGATTCATCGAGGCATCATATCCATCCCCAGGGCCAGTATTCAACCCACAACGAGTCAAGGAACGGGATATGGACTACAAGAAGCTCCTCCTCTGCCACATTCAGCTTTATATAGTAGGCGACAAGTACTGCATCCCGGACCTCACGGCACTCACGACCCACAAGCTGCACCGTACATTTGTAGCCTCGTATGATCCTTACGAGCTGCAGCGTACCTTCCGAGACGCGTATGATGCTTACGAACCGCAAGGTATTGCCGACGCCACTCGATATGCTTACGCCAATACGGTCCAGGGTGATAAGCTGAGGACTTTATTATCTCACAATATAGCTTCGGGGTTCCATGGGTTTAAGATCTCCATTAGTTATCCCGCGATTCGCGGCTTACTGGAGGAGTCCGCAGATATAGCGGTTGACGTGGCTATCCACCTGGCTGAGGATATCGATGAACTGAATCGAGCGCACTATAAGATAGCTGGAAGATAGCACATTTTGCGAAGTCAGGGGTCTCATAGTTGATGTGGCTATTATTTACTCTGTAGGTTAATTAATATATATATAGAGGTGCAAATCTTCACGTACCTCGGGGTCCGTTATCTCGTCACGTAAAGTGAATTGAAATGATTACGGGTAGGCTTTATAACTCCTAGCGAGATAGGGGATCCCTTATGCTTTCTTTGATATCCGTGATGTTTCGCTTCTCGAAGTAGCTTGTTTGATTTTCGAAGGTATACACGCGCCTACAATCCTGTTCGAGATAGTGGTAGGCCCAAGCATCCATATAATTCAGCCGTTGGCCGTAACCGAGGGCGCTAGCTGTCAAGCCAGCGTCAAGGCCGCCACGTTCAAGGACAAATGCCCATAGATCCGCGGTCTCAAGTACGAATTGACACTCCTGTCAGACCCTGCTGAAGCTGACTGAGGAGTCTGTTACTTTGATTCCTTTTGAGCCAATTTAACAGCGCGCTTTAGCGCGAAGGTACCGTTGGCGATACGTTCATCCACCTGCTTTCTGATCTCAGGGTCCTCGGTCCACCCATCAGGCCTAACCGACGGGCAGATGTAGGGGCACCCCCCGAAGAGGTGGACTACACCGCAAAGGCACTCTCGATTAGCATGGCGGTTGCCGTTCTGATTGCTGTTGCGGCGGCTGTTGTTGTTATTCGAAGAGCCCTGAGAATAACCCTGAGAAGAACCCGTTTGATTCGGGGTCTCTCCGTTGAGGGTGACACCCAACGTTCCTCGAGACAACTGTCTGGCGGTGAGGCCCTGAGCCTTCCGTAGCCTCATGTAGCTTCGGAAGTGCTTTACGAGCTTCTGTACTGAGGGCAGCTCGTTGACGTCCTTGCCGTCGAACATGGCCTTCTTAACAGCGGCAGTCTGGGTGACGGAGAAATCGGGTGAGAAGGCGTTTACAGCCTTGAGGAAATCAAGGTGTCCATGATAACCTGCGATAGCTGGGATCTGAAGCTCCTCGGCTTCAGTATATACTCCCCAGTACCTGGAAAGCCACGCATCCATCTGGATCCTGCTGGTCTTTAACGCTTCCCTGTATCGAGCGTCGACTTCGTAGATCCGTGCGTTGTTGCTAGGCTTAAACTCGCTTCTCAGAGCGGCTAGCCTCTCTCGAAGTGTGGCCTTTTTCCAGTATACCCAATGATGATCAGGATGAACTGACTGGTTCAGGAACCCACTGACTTCGGCGAGCGCCTCCTCCTGAGCTAAGAAAAGGGTCTGCTCTCGATCGTGTATCTTCACAGCCTTCTGGAATCTCGTATCAGCTTCTGACTTGAGGTCAAGCTCATTAGAAGCGTTTGGATCGAAGTCTTTGAAGTTGGGGAAGACATGTCTCTTCAACAACGGCGGAGCTTGCGCGTTGTTGGGGTTGATATAGTCCCACAGGAAGCCCGCCTTGGAGCTGACGTGGAACTCGAGGGTGTCATACTCCCTAGGGGTCCCTTTATTGAGGAGGAACGCCCTAAGGTGCCCTGACGAAGTCTCGTCAAGGTCTTTTGAAGGGGAAGGAACCATGGCTTCAGTCGTGATGCAGGAGAAATAGGTGGCTAAAGTAACAGGAGTGCGTGGCTAGGAATCCTCTTGAAGGGCAGCAGTAAGTCACACAGTTACTGCAAGAGCAACGGCGAGGTTCCGAATAGCCTCTAAAGCGACGTATATAACGAATGTATCTAAGCACAGCTAAAAGAAGTGCGGACCGGGCTCATATCTATGAGGCCCTGTCATCACACACTGAAGCATATATGGCTGAAGAAGAGGATATTATCAGGTTGACCTTCTAAGAGGTCCTGTCTAGAAAGAGAGGTTGCGGGGCCTCCTTAAATACACATAAAACAGCTGTATCTGAGAGGGAGCGATACCGGGGCTTTGAACAACGGTGGAAGCGTACAACCGAAAATGCATCCACTAGTTGCAACGCTAGTTAAGCCATTGCGCAGCTAACAGCTCTAGCCTTCAGTAGGGTCCGACGGGTAGGCAGCAATATATTAGACCAGTAATGTCTGCCCCTTTCCCAATACGTGGGAGGAAAAGGGCCCTATATATAGACTAAACAACCCCTGTATAGCCCTATATAGCCCCTGTATAGCCCGTATCCAGAAGCTTCCACCTTGGTCCGTGACAGTTTCCCAATATCAGGATTCATGTGACTATGTAAGAACAGGGTGGATGCATTACTTAACGAGACCGGGTATTACTAACTGTTGAATTATGATGAGAAGATAAGCAGGTCGCTGCGATGTTCTTAGGAGAGCCGTAGTGTTTTGCGCGCTCTTGCTTTACAAAGCCGAAGGCTCTCATGATAACAATGCTTTTTGTCGTGTCTAAGAAATGAGTGCTATAAGCAATATATTAGATTCCGCTCCTGGTCGAACGTATGTGCGTCGAAGCGGATTAACATCCCACCGGAATTTCCGTAGTGGCGAATTAGCCCTTTCCCAGACGGCAAAACACAAGATTTCTTCCATTGCTTTCCGTCGTACTTTGATTAGTTACTATGTGGGTAATCCATCAATTCTGCTCAGCTCCATCGCGGAGAGGCTCTGTTCTGCCAGTTAGAATACTGCAACGCTTCGCGGGGACCGTTCATTTCTTCTCGTTCGCGTATGTGTCCATGGCCAAGTCGTTCCTCGAGTAGAAGGTCGACATCCTATACTTCGTCTCACCACGATATTGTTCTAGCTCCTGCAGTGCCTGCCTGCCTTCCCGCTCGATGGTCTGGCGGATCTCGTCGCTGCGCGGTGTGATGCTGCATTCAAACGGCTGGGGACGCATGTTGAGCCCGTTTCTGCGGGATGGGGGTGTTAGCCAGACTCTCCGTTGTCCCTTTTCTCTTGCTTGGCGAGGAATGGTGAACTAATTAGCCGACTCACGTGTAGTTGAAAATGTCCACCTCGACCGTGCTCCCGTCGGGCCGGGTCTTCTTCTTGATGTTGAAGCCCCACAGCACCCGCGCGATCGTGATCCACGTCCCCTGCTCGGCCAGCGCCTGTCCGGTGCACGCCCTGCGGCCCCACCCGAACGTCATGTAGCCTCTCTCGTTGGGGAACGGCCGGCTGTCCGGGTGCCCCGGCAGGTATCTGTTGGGGTTGAACCGGTCCGGGTCCGGGAACTCGCGGTCATTGTGGTGGATGGCCCACACGTTTCCCTGGATCCATGCGTTCTTGGGGATCAGCCAGCCCTTGTAGTAGTCGTCCTGCGTGGGCGCGTGGGGCTGCCCTCCGATGATAGCCACCGACCGCCACCGCAGCACTTCCTTGACGAACGCCTTGACGTAGGGCATGTTGTCCTCGTCCTCCCAGCTCGGGCTCCGGTGCGGTCCCACGATGCGGTCGAGCTCCTCCCAGGCCGGGACGAGGGTCTCTGGGAACGCGCAGCAAGCGAGGATGAACGTGATGAGCGTCGAACTACTGGTGTCGGATCCCGCGCCGAAGAGGTTCCCCGTCAGCGCGGCGATCTCGGCCTCCCGGAGATTGTACTTCTCGCGCTCGCTGAACAAGTGGTTGACGAAGGAGTCCTCGTGGCCCTCCTTCTGCGCGGCTTCGTCGGCGAGCGCGTAGAAAAAGTGGAACGACCGTTTCTTACCCAGGCCGTACTTCCAGGGGGCGATCTCGTTGGGGAACCGGGCCAGGAATGGGAACGTCTCCATGAGCATGGGGAACTTCTTCCCCGGCACGTTGAGGTCGGCGGCCAGGTGCATCATGGCGATGACCTCGGTGATGATGGGGTCGTCCCAGCTCTCGACGCGCCGGCCGAAGGCGATGATGGAGACGACGCTGGTGGCATACCGCTCGAAGTGCTTGACGTAGTCGTCGGGCGCGCGGAGCAGGTCGTGCGCCACGAGCCGGCTCTCGTTGTTCTGGAACTGCCGGTACTTGCGCACGGACTGGATGCCGACAGCGTGGTGGATGAGCTTGCGGTGGGCTCGCCACCTTTCCCGTTTCTCGGGGGTATCCGTGTACATGTTGACCATGTTGTCCTGGCCGGCGCCCAGCTCGGCGAAGACGAGCATCCTCGGCCGAGATGAGTAGACGCCCGCGCGCTTCTCGAAGAGGTCCGATGCCGCCCAGGCATCGTTGATCCATATCGTGGGGTTCCTAGCTGGAGTCAGCCCTAGGGCTCATAATACCTGAGTCACACACGGGTATGGTTTTACCGTCCAATCCATATCGTAATAAGCTCGGCCTTGTATTGCTTGGAAAGCTCCTCGAACCAGATCCATGGCTTGCAATCAGGGAGCATGAACGTGTTCCCGACTATCGGCCAGGGGAATGGACCCGGCGGCTATAGAATTCTTAGTCCCAGTTGTCTTACGCTTGACATTGAGGTCGGAGAATCCGGACATACCAACTTGGATCTCATCCATAGCATATATGCATAATCGACTACTACCGCGATTACGGCAACCACTAGCGCCCAGACGAGGAGGCTCCAAGGCCGGACTTGGTCGAACAGCATCGTCGGCTTTGGTGGTGGTCAGTCGTCACTATGTTGTAAAACATGTGAACAGGTGAGTGCTCTCCTCGTCGTAGAATTCCGGCGCATGCTCGCTTTTGTGTCCTCCAGTAATTGGATCACTTGCGCGCTCGTGTATTTAACCTCTCGGCAGGCATTGGCTAATACATATGCCGGGTAAGAACGTCGGGTAAGAACGTGGGGTAAGGACGGCGTTCCATAACACAGACCTCAAGGTCACGCTGCAGATGGGGGGTCTCCGCAGGTGGATTGGGGAAGCCTGGCAATATGATAAGTAGATACTTCCTGTATGGCGCTGCAATTACCCCCCGTCCCTTGGAGGTCCTATTGCGGAAGGGCACATCTGGTTGGGTCTCGGTGCCTCGTTCAAGAGAATCGTGCAATCAGCGGACCGGGAGAAGGTGCATGTAAAGGAACCCTCATCCGGCGGGCTCCTGTATGTCTGCAGCCTCTGGTGTCTCGTCCTAGAAGATTTCCCTCGGCGATATCAAATAACCCTAGGTCTGTAAACGTCTTCTGGCATTTCTACCATGCTTCCCTCCTCAGCCACTCGAACTTTGCGATACAGGTGCCGGAAAAGCTACTACAAGGCAATTGACTTATGTCGGCCAAGTGTTCATAGCGACGTCGCCTTTTGATCCTTCGATGTTGGCTATTCGTATCATACCGAAGCAGAATTCGGTAGGCGTTGCATTGTTCATCCACCAAAGTATTAAGTTTACTTCAAAGAATTAAAATACGTTGTTGGTGGGAGAAGTCGCGTGCTTTTCCATAGTTGGGGAGGGCAGCCGGGCTAGTCAATCTATGCCAACCTGAGCAGTGTCTTCTCGTCTTACGGGCGACCTAAGATGACCTACGTGGTTTCCTCTCGACAGAAAAATCAGGAATAATGTCGCTAGAGATCAAACACGAGGAGAAACTGGGCGGCGGGATTGTCGCCCGCTCTGCAATTCGAATCTTACTGCTTGTTAAGTCGAGGATCCCCGCGCGTATCGGCGCTGGACAACCCGTGATGGGCGAAGTGTACATAAGTGTACCCTAGTATGGTGGACCAGTAAATGCGGTTCTGTCAGGCTTGCTGACAGAGCTCAGAACTTACCCGCCGATCCATTTTTGGAGAACTGGTGACAGCCACGAGTTCACAAGGCTTAAGCCATCACCTTATGTAAAACGTGGTCGAGTTGTCTGGTGGTCAAAAGTTCAATGGGGCGCACAGGCCCCGACCGAGGGATTCCCCTTTTAAGGCTAAACATCCACGTGTCGGGCCGTTGCGACAGTATGTACAAGGTACGCGGGCTACTGTTCGGTGTTTTCTCCTTTGACGTATGACGGTTCGAATGCTTGCTTCTCAGGCAGGACGATTACTAAGTAATTCTACTTTAGTGGAGACCTCTTCTGGCTAGGAGTGTTCACTCCTGTTGTTGCCGTATAATTATTCTCTTCTTTGTAGATATAAATGGCTCTCCAGAGTCTAGAGGGTCTGTACTTTCTATACTTTCTAATTATGTCATGCAATAGTAGTCCCTGACGTGAGATCAGCGGCCGCTATGTACAGAAGACGGCTGACCGATGTCGAAATATTCGTTCTCACTTATTTTGACTAAATGGCATCCAAATTTATACCTGATTTCCCTTTAGCATATAACTTCGGACTTCTCTCGAAGTTATGGAACAGGTTGCTTTTCTTTTCTCCCCCCCCAGCCGTCCCCCAAATTTCGCTAAGTATGTCCCGGAGGCTACGCTACCATGGCTACGTACATAAGTACAAGTACAATGTATATCGCAGCTGCATAACATCACGTATCGGCTGCGGAACTTAGTCCACTAGAATATTAAAGCAATGCTTGCTAGTACTAGGCCCGGAAGAGATCCCTCCCAGTGGAAATTATCTGGGGCATAGGTATCGTACGGAGCCTACTATGGCCCCTGCTGTGCCCGTTTTCGCGGTCTCGGGGCACGGCGTGCGCAATCACCGACAACCCTGTTAGCGGATTTCACGCTATCATTTTAGGTATGCATGGCGCTAATCTCATGCAACTTGGAGCTGTCTATCTCAAGGGACTGTCCAGTCGCGCTGAAATTCTCCCATGCTCGACTTTGTCCACATTGCGCCACCAACGAACCATTAACTAAGTGGGAAGGGCTGAGACTGAGACATCTCTGGCTTGACCAACCAACGGGGACCATCGTCGCGAGTACGAGTTCGAGTACTTTCCCGTACATGTCGCGGGGAAGGGATCAATCCGAAGAAATCCCCCTGAAATCCAATTCTTCATTCGACCCTGAGCGCGAAACCCCATCCCCGCCCAGAAAAAAAAATATTACTTTCGTCGAGACATTCGAACGCGAAACAGCACGACGGACAAGACGTTAATGATTCCCAGGATTGGGCCATCAGGCGCCTCTCGCCAAACTCCGGGCGGATTCCCAGCGTACCCCCAGGCCGTCTTGGAATCCTGGTAAACCACCACAACTTCGACGATACCCCGGAGACAGCTCATATACGTCAATCTGTCGGCGTGCTTTATTGGCTGCGGCCAGGGGTTGGAGGAGCACAGGAAGAAGAACAGGGGGAGGGAGAGGAAGCGCGCTGGAGAGAGGGATATGCAGACGAACAAGGCCAAGGCCGAGGCGCTAGGACGGAAAGCAAAGGTGCGTCCTGTTCAGTGTGCTCGTCTCATCTAGTCTTCTATATGCCTATTAGATGGTTCCCGGACGTCTACCCACTGTCCACGGAGCTGGGACTACTGGTGCTGATACACAATCCGTCTTACAGCTTGCCAATTCCTACCAAGAACTCCTGGAGTAAGTCAGCACGAGCTTACCTCTCTCCCTCTCTGTGTCCTGTCTTCTCAGAGACATCATCGCTGATACCAAGCCCTCGTCTCTTGCAGCGAATTCTCGAACAAGGACCTCAAACATGTTGGGAATTACACCTTAGGGAAGCTGATAGGGAAGGGCTCCTTCGGCAAGGTTTATCTCGCAAACCACAAGCTCACCAATGGCTCCAAGGTTCGTCTCACGACTCGGCCTTCTGCTGATGGGTCCTCGAACACACCGCCCTAACCGCAGCAGGTCGTCCTCAAATCGGCCAAGAAAGATGATTCTAACCTCGCCCGCGAGATCCACCACCACCGCCAGTTCGTTCACCCGCACATCGCTCGGCTGTACGAGGTTATAGTGACGGAGACGCTGGTATGGATGGTACTGGAATATTGCCCAGGTAAGTTCTATCGACGCGTCGGGCGTGTCATGGAGACGGCAACTGATTGCCGCGGCAGGCGACGAGCTGTACAATTATCTGCTCAGACATGGCCCGCTGCCCGTCGAAAAGGTGCAGAAGATATTTACGCAGCTCGTGGGGGCTGTATCCTACGTTCATCTACAGTCCTGCGTCCATCGAGACCTGAAGCTCGAGAATATCTTGCTGGACAAGCATGAAAACGTCAAGCTGGTCGATTTCGGTTTCACGCGCGAATACGAGGGAAAGACGAACCATCTGCAGACTTTCTGCGGCACGATTTGTTACTCGGCACCCGAGATGTTGAAGGGGGAGAAGTATGCGGGCGAAAAGGTCGACGTGTGGAGTTTGGGCGTCATCCTCTACGCCCTGCTCTGCGGCGAGTTGCCATTCGATGACGACGACGATAATGTGACGAGGACGAAGATTCTATCCGAAGACCCGAAATACCCGGAACACTTGCCCGCTGATGCCGTAGTCTTGCTCAAGGCCCTCCTGTCCAGACGGCCTCTTCTCAGGCCCACGCTGCCGGAAATTCTCTCCCACCCGTTCCTCGCCGAGCATGCCCCCCAGCAGCAAGCGATCCTCAAGCTGCATCAGCCGCCGCCTTTCGCTACACCTCTAGAGAAGGACTGTCTCCATCGCATGCGGGCCGCCGGCGTGGATATTGACGCTGTTATCGAGAGCGTGCTGGCTCAGCGGTGCGACGCGTTGGCCGGATGGTGGACGCTATTGTTGGAGAAGGAGGAGAGGAAAGCCCGCCGGAGGGAGCGAAGGCGGAGGGAGAAGGAAGCAGAGAATAGGAATTCTCGGCGTATCTCGGCGGCGTCCAGTAAACTTGAGCGCATGGCCCCCATCCTCGACGAGGATGGCGCAGCCTACCGGCTAGGCGAGCCCCCGTTGCCTCGAACGCGATCCCGGGGACGTCAACAACGCAGGAGCACCCACTACAGCGATATGACCATCACTGATTTGCCAAATCTACCGGAGTCTCTGAGAGAGAGAACCAGTTTCACTCACGACACGGATACCCCACCGCCTCCTATAGATAAGGATTCGGTGCGGTCTGTGAGCTCATCCCGGCAGCGGCGACCCATTCCGCCACCGAAGGAAGGAATCCTCCGAAGCGCGAGGTCTAGGGGCTCAACGCTTCACCTGGTCACTACGCCGGACGCCCTGAATGTTCACGGCGGACGGGAGCAGAACGAGACCCAGAAGGTCCGCAAGAAGCCGTCGCATGCGATCATGGCGCATTGGAGGCACTGGACTCATTGGATCCGCGAGAGCACCCGACGGACCCGACTCAACAAGAAAGGCAGCTTTTCGACGCCGAATTTGGTCCCCAAGGATGGCCAACCGGGATCCAGTAGTAACAAATCGAAAGACGCAAGCCCTCGGCCCCACACGAGCAAATACCCCACGGCGAGTCCCGGCATGGCCGCTTCGGACGGTAGACGTACTCCAAACCCGCCTAACGGTAGCGCTAAAGGCACCGGAGGTGTTCACGGCAGCGTACCGAACCCGCCGTTGTCGGCATCACTGGCGGCGCCGCCTCAATTTGTGAACCGGGTGCCGAACCCGACCTCCTACAAACGCCAGTCGTTATCGCCAGGTCCAGTAACGCCGCGTTCCACGATGCGACGTGCATCCGCCGGTCTCCGCGGGAGGAAGTCAACCTCCTCCTCATTGTCTTCCATCCGGACGATGCCGCACCACCACCACACGCACTCAAAGGCCAGCTCGACCAGCTCCAACGGCTCCGTTTCTACAACTAAGACGCCCATGGCAGGTGGACGCTCACCACACCACTCGGTAAAGGTCCTCCCGAACACCCCGGTGGCGAATTCCTTCCCGTCCAATATCCGCCTCGTGCGCGGCCCGCCGCTGGCCCTCAACGTCAACGAGGGCATGCCCTCTTCCTCCTCCTCGGGCCCTCAGCACCCCCCGGGCTCGCCGAACCCCTTCGGGTCCGGCGGCAGCCCGTCGGTGCTGTTCGCCAAGCGCAAGCGCAACCTCTTCAAGGGTCCCATGCTCTCCATCAACACGCAGACGCCGTCGGGGCGTGGCGGTGGCTCCGGCTCGGGCTCCGCAGGTCACAGCCGCAGCGCCAGCGCCAGCGGGCTCGGCCGCGGGAGCGGTGACATCACCATCCAGGAGGAGGACGAGGACGAGGAGGCCGAAGAAGCGGCGCTCGAGGACGACGTCGAGGAGGTCGATCAGTTCAGCCCAATCATCAGGGTCCCCGGCGAGACGGTCGAGGAGATCTACGAGGCCGAGGTCGAGGTCGAGGATGGTGCAAAGGATGTCGCCGCCGGTCTCGGCAGCGGTGGCGGCGGTGCTGCTGTGTCGAACGTCGGAGTCGAGGCCGGCAAGTAGTAGGTACAACTTACTTAGCCTAAGCGGCGAAGCCGAGCCAAGTTAAACCAAGCCATGCGATACACATAACCATATACGCCTATCTCTTCATATTCCATGTCATGTCTCATACCTCATATCTCATTATTCTCTTCTGAATGCTCGAAATACCCCCCAAGCTAGAAATCTAGTATCAAATACCCCCTCCCCCTTTTGTACCATATACCCTATATCTGCCCTGTCGGTACATGTGTGCTTTGCGGGTCAAGGACATTACCGTAGAAAGTCAGATATACCATTTTATACATAGATAGCATGTTAGCGTACCTAGAACGATCCATTACGTATTCTTTTTGTCAGTTGTCGATCCGTGTTTTATGTGTGTGGTCTACGCGCTCTGGAAATAGTGCTGGTGAAGTTATAGGCGTAGGCACTGTTACTATGTCGATATCCAGCGAAACGTAGCGTTTCCGTCGCGTACCTCCACAGTATTAGGAGATCGGGACCTAAGAGGGGCCCGGAAGAGAGCGTACACATCAATCAGTTCCACTGCCTATTACGCTCACTTATCGCCGACTTGTCTTGTCTCTAGACTCTCCGGAGAGCGGTTAGGTAAGGCGGCGGCATCTATCGCGCCCTTCTAGGAAGGCAACGCACGCTCTTGATCGGAGCGGAGTCGGAGGTTGTATAATGCGAAGCATACCTACTAGCCATGACAGAGCGGGCTACCTCCCCGGAGCGACAGCGAGAATCCGCTGTGGAGCATTTTGGGGCTAAGATACTGATGGGATATTGAAAGGGAACGAAAGAGTAAAAGAAGACGGAGAATGAAGCTATTAGTATCAGCGACGGAAAAGGGGGCGTGAAAGGCGCCTAGGACAAGACCAGGTGCGGAAGCCGAAATCTTCGTTCCGCTCCCCTTATGTCCGGTGTGTCTGGTCTTACAGCAAGTCTGCAAGCAGGATGAAAGTGGTTGTTCTTCCCCTGGGGTTAGTAGGGATAAAAGCGTACTTAATGTAACGGAGTACTTTCCTGCCATAGTAACGCTGATTGGGGAATAACAGTGCATACGGAGTGATTGTTCTTCTGACTACGATAGATTCGGGCTCTGTTAAAGCCGCGGCTAGGTAAGTAGGAAACTTTATATCTAGCTCAGTACCTAGGTAGGGCCCGAAGCAACATCGTTCCCGAACTGTCAACCCCCATTGTCCCACAAGCTGCCCCTTTTAGGCAACATTACCGAAGCTGAGATATTTGGACAAGAGATCTCAGCCTTCGTGCCTAGCATTTAAGCAAACCAAGCCAAATGCGAATAAGAAGTCTCGTAAACCCAAGGCCAGTACCTTATCGCCGACGAGCACCGGTAACGGCGGCGGGCTCAACTCAACGGTATTCTCACATGACGGGGCGGAACTTACATCGACGTCAGAGGGTTCATACATACAGACGCTGGGTTCTACGAACGACAGAAGCCGGCTGAAAGTGGACGAGACCGCTGAGAGCCTGCCGCAATCGTCTGTTTCGTCCATTTTTGATAGGGACGACTGGAGTAAAGGAACTTCCCCTCTGACAATGGCCACTTCACAAGCCAGGACCAAAGCAGGAGGGCCACCTCCAGCGTCCAGTATCCCAGAAGTATCCAGACTGGAAACGGCACTACATCCAGGACTAGAAACCGACCATGCCGAGACTATCCCAAGGGACAATTTCAATACCGAAGCCGAAACCGAGGAGTACAACGTTACGGATGACCGTGATGCAGAAACCACATGCTCCATCGACTCCGCCCCAGATGATTCAAAGCTACATTATATCCGGGCTTTCACCGATCAGCTCGCCAGGGATGTTTCAAATACTTCGAGCGTCTCAGATATAGCATCGGGATACTTTGATCATGGGTTGAAGGCATTTGCATGGAAGCTGCACGGAGAGTCTTCAAACCCATTTCAATGGGGAGCAGCCGTCGATTTGTATAAGAAGTGGAAGTATGTGTGACTGTACAAGTTTCTCCAAGGGCTCTGCGCTCTAATGTGTTGTGTAGAGAAATGATCAAATTATTGGCTTCTAATTCCCTGGGGGCAGACCATGGGAATAACGACTACGAAGAATCGATTAGTGAAGAAGAAGAGGAGGTTGGGCTGTCGCGACAGCCATTTGAGAAACCCCTGGGCATGATCGAGGAGTGGGCTGATGGCGTTGAGCCACCAGACCTAGGGGTGGAAGAACCAGGTCAGCCGGTTAGCAATGCCCAAGAGCAAGCGCTTCCCCAGTTGCCAGAGTACGAAAAGTTTATTCGAGAATCAGAAGCCTATCAGTGGCTTCTATCCGCAATACGTCAATATGGCCAGCTAATATTCGGAGATCTTAATTTGATGTTCGACATCGGCGCAACGGTGCGAAACCAACTACTGGCACATGAGTCGCTACGCAAGATCAGCCGCCGAAGACCGCTGTCGTTTGTCAAGATGACATTTAACTTTGACTGGGACCCCGTACACTTTTTCCGCCACCAGGGCTTCGCCTATCCTCTCTCGGGTGCCCTAGAAAAGGTCCTTTGCTTGACAGGTTCATGGGACGAAGCTCAGGCTGCAACCGTGATGGAGTATATGTGCCAAACGTGGCCCAGAAGAGGGGAGCCCATTGCTAAGTTGTTGCAGGAGCTTATCACCCTCCCCAAGGGCCGGGAATGTTCTTGTGAGACCTGATACAGTTATTTCACAAAACACCATACTGATACCGTTTCTCTAGACCAGCTGCCAGAGCCTAGATCGAAGACTGCACAACTCACAGCTCGTATTCAGCCTCCATCTTCATGCTCTGTCTCCGTCATTGGCGACCTATACTTCGTATCTGAGGTAGCTGAACAAATCGGATGGCTGGCTTCAGCCTTGCGACAATCACCAATAAGTCAAAATGTCGTAGCCTGCTACCCCAGCATTAAGGATTTCAAGTGTGAAGGGACTCCAACGACAATGACAATAGGGTCTTGTTGTATGGTATTCGATTTAAAGGATGAAGCTGACAAACGCAATGCAATTCGTGGGTTCTGCTGGGATTCGCGCTTCCGCAACCGCATTTTAGTCAGAGGCTACCCAATACGACCAAAGCCATAAATCGGCCTTGAGATGTCTGGGGTGGATGTGAACTCGCAGGGCGGGTGTTATGGTCCCGGACTGCAGCCGGCTTCGGCTGAGGGACATGATGGCAATGCTGAAGTCGAAGACCCGGTGGACAACCATCATACTTCTAAGATGTCTGCAGAACCGCAGTCTGGTGCTGTGCCCGCTCCGGCTGTAGTTGTGGCGAAGGTTTATGGAAAGATTCTGACATTCCTGTCTGCCATCTGATTGAGAGAGCACGACATTCCGCTTGGTCACCAGCGCGTTAGATGGAAGAACGTGAGTATCTGCATCGCACATTCTTGTTTTTGTGCCCACGGCGCAGTGTTACTGATATCTCTCAGAGACGCGGCAAAACGCTTTATGATGACTATGTGGAGCATGAGCCAGGCGCACTGCAAGCTCTGCAAGACTATTTGAACTCCTCAGCATATCGATCGAAGACCAGTCCTGTAGGCGGCCAGGGCCAGAATTCCACACATTCTGTCCTTTCCGGTTCTTCAGCCAACAGCTTTGTGCAGCCAAGCACCTCCGAATCCGGTGATATAGCTGACCAAGCTGGAAATCCCTTGTTGGTAACGCCCGAAACAGCCGTTTTCGAGAAGACCTCGAAATGTGTAAACTGTCTAGGAACACTCTCCATCTTCTGTCTTGCATGGAACGGGGGAGATATGCGGTCGATCTCCGTCCAGAACTGGTTACACACATTACCGACGACCGACATCTTTTCCGCACACTACGAAACAACTATCACAACCACAAAGGGGGATTAAGACCGGATTGGTCGCTAAGGACGATTCATAGCATCCACTTTATGAAGGTGCGTAATATATCCCTAGGGACGATCATTGTAAGTCTCTCCTACTGACATGAGATTTAGTTCGCATACGGAGGTCATCGATACATTGATGTGAGGTGTCACCATGACATTTGTGAACACGGGAAGCCTTGTAATTGTCTTCCTCCGGCTGATCTTGTCCGATCCCGTCCAGATTCTCACCACCCATTGGAGCCCGGCTTATGATGGACTTCTTCACTCGTCCTGACGATATAGAGCCAGACTCAACGCTAGTCCTGCGACAGCTCCCAAAGAGGACATGTGGAGACCTCCAAACACAATGTTCAGAGGTAATAGAAGCATGGGAAATTTATTACAAGGAGGATTGGGACTGGGCAAAGATATGGTGGATTCTCGGAATCGGTTTCTTTCCTCCTTGCTTGTTGTTCGGCATTCTGTGGGCTATCTTCAAGCAGGATATCCAGGGTGCGTTTGGGGTAGCAAGTTGGTGGATGACGGGAGCAATGATTGTCGTTGGAGTTGTTGGAACTAACACATGGACAATGTGAACTATTAGGCAGTTTTTCTACACGTGGGGCGACTGTCAAGGCTAGCGACTGATATTACTGACCAAATGACGACTATGATGGCCTCTGAGCCAAGTGGTCTTGTTGGATTGGACTGGACTGGATGTCCAGTGCCAGAAGCTGGTCTGGGGAACTCCAGAATCGGTAATGAAAAATCCAATTCTCAAAATGCACTACGCGTTCATTCCTCCATGGAAAACGACAGATATAAATTACTCTGGGACTTAGAAGCTAACGTCAATATTACTAACAATATCAGGGACTTCGAACGCGACAGCGTCCTAGATATCAAATCCAAAGGAATACAGATTTTAACAAAAGGTAACCCAGCAGTTATGTCGCAGTAAGGGCCCCCCCTATCTAGACCTTCAGGGGTCATTCGGGATAACGTTGATCCGTTCCGGAGCCCTAGAGCCCTATATCAGTGGATCACCCACACCAAGTGGGATCACCACCTCTTAGACTCCGAGATATCGTCAATATACCCTCTAGAGCCGTGCAGCTGCTCCCTAGTAAGTGTGACAAGTTACTATCTTTATAAAAACAATAAAGTGGCCCTTAAAAGGTTCCCGTAAAAAGAAAAACGAAATCACGGTAAAATATACCCTATGTATTAATACGTTTCCCCTAAGGTGTTTTTTGGAAAGATGCACTACAGAAAAAGAACCCACCTAAATAAAAACACCTTAGTAAACCCTGATGGGTCACAGCTAACAACGATCAAGGTCATCCGGAAAGGCTTCTTTTTATGGCTTTACGGCAAGCGGGAGCCCATTATTAAGCTCCAAAGCTAGGGAACGATTAATAGGGGTACGGGCTGGGGGAGGCATTCGGTAAAAACGGCGATGACCTAGGACTAAAGCAAGCGCTTATTAGCGTTTTTAAGAACGGAAAGGTTTTTATAACGGAAGAAGTTATAAAGAAAATCATCCTTTGGCACCGCCGTCTCTGCCACCCCAGCACAGAACGATTAATTTGGACCATCAAGAAGTTTACGAAAATAGATCTAAACCCTAAAGAAATGGAGAGACTCCCTTGTACAGCTATGACGAAAGTAAGATACAGAAGAATTTTTTCACAGATCCCTAAAGGAAAACAACGTTCGTAAAAGAGATTATTTGGTGTAATGTAGGGTCCGTTGAGCCTATTACCATCGAAAATAAAGGCTATTTCGGTCTTATTATACACGATCTTTCGCGTTGCAAAAAGTACTATTCGTTCGAGACTAAAGACGAGGTATAGGAAAGCCTATATGAGTATATTACCCGTATTGCCAGGCGTTTAAAAGCAAATTTCCCCAGAAGGTAGAAGAAAAATAATACAGATCTTACGCCTTGATGGCGGTAAAAAATTCGGTATAACGATTATTAAGAAGTTCTGCGCAGTAAAGGGCATTAAACTGGTAAATTCCAACTTCCACAACTAGTATCAAAACGGGGTTGCAAAAAGGGGCATATAATTAGTTCCTTTAAGACGAAGCTTGCGCGACGTCTGTGTAGATAAAAATACCGACCTCTTCTGGGACATTATTATGGAAGTTACAACGTATACGACCAACAGGACTGGACAGTCCATAATGAAAGATATGACGCCGATCGAACGCTTTAAAAAAGCATTCGGCTTTAACCCTAAAAAATACCACAAGGCTAACAACAGCCACCTTCGAATTTCCGGTACCAGGTGCATAGTCCTAATCGATAAAAATTACAGGATTAAATCAGAGAAGCTAGCAGCCCGTGGAACAAAAGGCATGCTATTGGGCTATTAGGGCACCCACAATTACAAGGTATAGCTGCTAGAGGGCGGCAGAGTCCTTACTATACCACACGTTATAATCTACGAGGACCTGGAAGAGCCAGGGCAGCCCCTTAACCTAAGAAATATCATTCGATTACTTCCACAGCCTGTACAGAAGCGCCTGAGACACCGTTAAAAGAAGGGCGTTGGAGTAAAAAACAAAGATGACAACGTTATTTTAAAGGATAATACGGACCAAGAGACCAAGGAGGTTAAGCGTAAAAGAGGGCGCCCAAAGAAGACGGTTCCCGAGCTGTATACCCTGGAAGCCCCGGACGAAACCCCTGAGCTAATGCGCGAACTGAAGCTAACTTTGACCCAAGAGGGGCGATTGCGACCTAGATTGCGACCCAGACGGCCTCCAGGGCTTCCCACTGCTGAGTAACGACAACGACTTTGTTGGGAGCCATGGATACGTTACAGTGGACGACGGTCCATCATTAAAGGAAGCCATGGAGAGCCC
Organism: Monosporascus sp. 5C6A; assembly: GCA_004155035.1. NCBI lineage: Eukaryota > Fungi > Ascomycota > Sordariomycetes > Xylariales > Monosporascus > Monosporascus sp. 5C6A. The sequence goes on along the minus strand of QJOB01000174.1, from coordinate 92,811 downwards.
AGAACGAGAAATGTGGCTCAAAGCAATCTTTACAGAAATCAAGGAGAACCTTTCACGTGGAACCTTCATGTTCATATCCCCTAATTCGGATAGGGCCTATGGGCACCTGGTTGATGCAAAATGGGTGCTAAGAAAGAAATATACGTCTATAAGAAAGCTGGACAAGTACAAGGCCCGTATTTGCGCCAAGGGATTTACCTAACGGAAAGGAATCGATTATAATGAGACAACAGCGAGCATCGCAAGAGCTGTGCATTGAAGGATTTTAATGGCTCTTGCAGCTCATTTGGGATAGTACATTATACAGATTGATTTTATTGCAGCTTACCTGGGTGGTACAGTTGGGGAGCAAAAGTCACGGCGTTTGACGATTTTGCACCCAAACTCAATGTTTTCAACAAAGAATATCTTAAGAACTTTATATATAAATAAAAAAAATGGAAAAATAGATTCTACATCCATATTTACGCTTTATATAACATATGCAAAGTGGAGACTATTTTAAGTGGAGATGCTTATGTAATGTCTATTTTAGAAAAAAAATCGATTTTTACAAAAAAAAGATTTTGTTCAATATCTTTCTTTTTACGTAATACATTACGTTAAACTTGTATAATTTATGTTTGTTATATCTGATAAGATTGATATTTAAGTTTAGGTAACCAATTTATTATATAAGCCGAAAAATATTAAAGCAAGTTATTTTTTGCAAAAATCGCCTTTTTTTTAAAATAGACATTAGGTAAGCATCTCCACTTAAAATAATCCCCACTTTATATATGTTATATAACGCGTAAATATGGATATAAAATCTATTTTTCCATTTTTTTATTTATATATAAAGTTCTTAAGATATTCTTTGTTAAAAACATTAAGTTTGGGTGCAAAATCGTCAAACGCCGTGACTTTTGCTCCCCAACTGTAACTTAAAGGAAGATATTTACGTAAAGCAATTTACTATATTTAAGAAATATTTCGAAGCATACCTGAAGGATAGAGAAAAACATCAATATTTCCCTAAAAAAGTTATCCAGCTAGTATCTAGGAATCCGGAAGTTTTTTTCGGCAAAAGTGGGTCCACTTCTATTCGAGGTGGCAAAAAAGGGCTACGTTACCTTTTATACCTTTTTATAACTTTTAATATCTTCCATATATTTCCATTTAATTAATAATAGAAATTATAGATTAATAATGGAATAATAGCTAATTAATACGGGTTATTCGAATATATAAAGCTTAATATCCCTAGGGCTATTATAAATAGTTTATAGTTTTAATGCATTATTATTAAACACTTTTTAAAAATTCAATTGTTTTTTTTAAGTCTACCTTATATCTTTTACTATATTAATCTCTTCTGGGTACCTTCATTGCTTTTTATAGAGTAGCCTTATTTGCTGTTGCATTTTAATTTTTATATAATAAACCTTTTATACGGCTTAAAGCAAGCCGGAATTACTTAATAAAAAAAGTTAAGGAGCTACTTGTAAAGTTAGGCTTTTTACCGTTAATTTCGGGCGGCGTAATTTACCGTAACGTAAAAATAAGGAACGTTGTTTCGTTATATGTAAACGATTTCCTCCTTTTCGGGGTTGGCAAGAAGTACCTTAAAAACGTTGCGAAAAAATAGCTAAGGACGTACTTATTAAGGATTTAAGAAACGTTGATTAATACCTGGGGGTACGTTTTATACGTTCCTTTCCGAATAAAAACGTTAAGCTGGATTAATAGCAGTATATTAAAAAGTTATTAAAGTTAATCGGCTTAAACGAAATGCGAAAAAAGCTTATTTTATTTGTTAAGAATTATTTAAAATACGTTATAAAATACGATGGCATCGTTAGTAAGGAAAACATTTTCGAATATGTAAATCTAATAAAAAAATTTAACTTTTTTAATTATATTACCAAATTTAATATAACGTTTGTAACGTCGACTTGGATTAGGTTTATGGAAAACCTTTTTTTAAATATTAGGAATATATTAAAAAATTGCTACGTTACTTAAACAGTATAGCAAACCTTTCATTTCGGTACCGGAAGTTAAAGTAAGGCCATCCGTATTTACAATATAACGAATTAGGCTTATTCGGAATAATGGATACGATTTTGCGGATAATTAAGAATTAACTAAATCCATTACAGGATATGTATTCTTTATGGCTGGAATACTTATATTTTAGCTTTCGATATTACAGGAGATTATTACGAGGTACACCATAAAAACAGAATATGTTGGAGCCGGTATAGTTACTACGGAAACAACAAGAATCAGGAATTTTCTGACAAAACTAAAGCTTATGCCCGAAAGCCCCATTTCCATTTTAAAAAACAATATAAAGGCATTTAAGTAAATAAAAAAGACCCAGATGTTGCGAAAAAAGCGTTATATCAAAGTTAAATATTATTACGTACGACAGAAAGTCCAGGTAAAAAACATCAGCTTCTAGTACGTAAAAAGCAAGGATAATCTAATTAATAGATTTACGAAACCACTTAACAGGACCGATTTTGAACAGTTTATATTAAATTAGGACTCGAAAAAATACAAGACGGGTAAGCCCAAGATTAAACCACATACAGATTGATTATTTTAAATTTAGATTTCTGAATGTTTTCGGTAAGAACACCTAACGAAAAAGGGCCTGTCGGCATTTGGTACTTTCAGGTGTTGCAGGCTGGAAAGCTTTATCGGTATAAAACTGCAAGATGCAGCCTGTAACATACCTTGTCTACCGCTTATTTTTTAACCGCCTGATTATGTACAGTAAGGGAACAAAAGTTACGGCGTTTTGCGATTTTGTACCAAAACTTAACGTTTTTAACAAAGAATATCTTAAAAGCTTTATATATAAATAAAAATAGAAAAATAGGTTTTATATACGTAATTACACGCCATATAACATAATTAAAGTGGGGACTAGTTTGAGTTGAGATGCTTATGTAATGTCTATTTTAGAAAAAAGTCGATTTTTGGCAAAAAAAGATTTTGTTCAATATCTTTCCGCTTACGTAATATATTACGTTAAACTGGTTTCATTTATATTTTTTACATTGGCTAAGATTAATATTGGATTTTAGGTAACCAATTTATTACCTAAGCGGAAAGATATTAACCAAAACCTTTTTTAGCAAAAATCTAATATTTTCTAAAACAACCATTACGTAATGATCTCTACTCAAAATAGTTCCCACTTTAAATATGTTATATGGCGTGTAAATATGCAGATAAAACCTATTTTTCCATTTATATATATGTAAAGTTCTTAAGATATTCTTTGTTGAAACGTTGAGTTTTGGTGCAAAATCGCAAAACGTCGTAACTTTTGCTCCTCAACTGTACTTAAAGCGATTGCCCACGGACAGGATTGTCCATTCAAGCATTTTAAAGAACCATCGCACAGAGATTTCGCCAGCTTCCTGCATTTGATCACTATGACTGCTAAGAATACCAAATAATTTCTTATACGTATAACCTTTACCTTTAGGGGTTTGTAAACGATATTTTCCGTTTCTTACTTTCGTTAAACATTATGCCAAAAATAAGTCCGTATTTTCGAAATTTATATCGATTTCCGTAAACCTCTTAATAATCTAAATTAGTTGTTTAATATTAGAATAATAAAAGCGGTGGTATTAAAAGATAAGTTTTTTACAACTTCGTCCGTTATAAAAACCATTCTATTTTTAAAAGCGCTTATAAGTAGTTGCTTTAAGTTATGGCCGTTTTTTTATCGAATGCCGTCTTCAGCCCGTAACCTTATTATTAATTTCGTCGTTCGTGGACTTTGGAGTTTTAATAACAGGTTCCGGTTTCCTATAAAGCTCTAAAAAAATAAAAAACCTTTTCAATGTACGTTAACCGTTATTAACTGGAATTTATTAAGGTTTACCAAAATATTTTTATTTAAGTAATCTCCTTTTCGTCATATATCTTTTTAAAGAATATTTTTTAAAGGAAAGTTATTAATATATAACGTATATTTTATTAAGGTTTTGTTATTTTTTCCTCTGAAACTTTTTAAGCTCTATTTAGTATCTTAACAGAAATAGCTAATATTAGTTTATTACCTGTTATATTGTAAATTCTCTTAAACTTAATATTTAAGACGATAGTTTTTCTGAAATCCTTTATATTATTCGTAATATTAATGTTCGCTTTTAAGTCTTCAAGTAACTTATCTTTATCATCGCTCATAGATAAATGGAATAAAAGAAATATGGGTTCTTTATTAATAGTTGCTTTAAGGCATTTAATTATTAAAATTTTAACATATTAGATTGCTATAGCTGTTATAACTTTAGCGTACTCGACCGCTGTAGCTTTCTCTCTAACAGTTGCTTTAAGGTATTTAGCTATTATGGAGTTATATTACTGCATAAGCTCTTGAAGCTGTTAATTATCGGCTTTGGCGTTAAATGTTCTTTTATTAAAGCGATATACGTTTTTTAGGCCTTTAGGAATAAATTGTTCCTCGCCCTAGTCACCGCCTTAAGTATTGCGAAAGTTGTTGCTTTGATTATTATTGCTATTGCTTTCTTAATAAAGTGGTGTGGGGAGCAGTACAGCTGCTAGCAGCTGCAGCTGCTCTAGCTCCTTCGAGCCGTTTCTAGCTGCTTTGGGCTGCAACGCCAAGTGGGTCGGCGATGGTCTATAAAATGCTGACCTGTTACGAACAGGGGTTCTCACGTCCTGAGGGCTCGGCCTTGGGGCCCTGCGGAAGAACCTCGGATGCGAAGGTCTTGGCTCTGCCTGCCAAGACCCAGGTGATCTAGGTGATCTAAGTGATCTATGAGATCTGGAACTAGATCACATAGATCACATAGATCCACGACACACTTACTCTTATAATGATGGATATATAACAGACCAATTTTCTATATAAATAACCTCTGAATAATTTCGCTCCTTAACTATCAATCTAAGCCTTTAATTAAAAGCACCGTTTTCTTATTAAGGGAAAAGTCCGCAAATCTCTTTGACGAATAAACCCAAAATTACTTATCGTATTATTGTTACCTACAAATCAAAAACCTTTTTCGGATATTACTTATACCTCCAGATAAATATATAACAGGTTCGTGACATTTTAATAATTTCTTAATTAATAACTAACGAAAAATTTAAGGCCCAATTAAGTATAAGCTCTCCTAAATTCAATAAAGACGATATTACAAAACAACGTTTAATAAATAAATAACATACTTAATCTCCGTTATAAATTAATAAGGAATCAATAACAAGACTAAACGACCTACCTTTATTAAAAAAATATTTCGACTTATTAACAACATAACGCCCCTTATAACCCGAGCCAGAGGTAACCCTTTTTCCTTTTAACCTTAATAATAACCTACCTCCGCTCCCAAGGAAACCATTAAGGTTTAAGGAAATTCAAAAAAAAAAAAAAAAAACCCAGAGATTTAAAAGCAAAAACCTAAAGGCAAGGAAAAAGAACTTACTACGTGTGACGGCTGGGCTAGTTAACCAACTATTAAACCTAGTCGTACGGGTTTATGTTGGCAATGGTACTGTGGGAAACTGAGCAATAAAGAATAAACTAATCACGTCTGGTAATAGCAGATAACCGAGGGTGATTTGGGTAACCAAGTTGTATTACAAGCTGGTGCTATTTAAGACTATGGGAAATAATGAGCGTATATATTTTTTCTTGGTTTAAGGCGCTTAAGGTGCTTAAACCTTTGAGCCCGTTGAGCCTTTTAAGCGCTGCCATACGTTTAAGGTGCTTAAGCTGCCAAGACTTTTGAGCCCTTTGAGCCGGTTATGTGACCTGGGGTTACCGTCGGATCTTTCTCCTCTGAAATTCCGACCGTTTTTTGGAAAAGCCAAGCCTTGTTAGGTCATAATACGATTTCTTTTTTTTAGGATTTTTGCCCTTAAAGATTAATTGTTTATTTGTTAATTTTAAATAAGTAACTTTTTTTTTACCTTTATTTTTTTCTAGGTTTTTCTGGGTTGATTATTATATCTGGTCGAATTGATAAATTTCGTTTTCGTTAGCGCAATAACGCTTTTATTTTGGCTGAACGAATTGCTAGAATTAGTTTTACGATACCTTCCTGTTTTCGATGTGAAAAAGAAGGTATAGATTGTAAGGTTTTTCGTAATTCCGGGAAATATACGCGTTGCATTCGGTACGGGGGTCCTTGTGACGTTTTTGGTCCTTTAGAGGTAGAGCACAAAAAATTGTTGGACGAAGAGGATCGCTTGGAGCGCAAGGAAAAGCAGGCTTGGGAGATACTGCGGACCGCCGCCAACAAGCTGGATCGTTTTCAAAAACAACGGCGACTGCTCCGTAATCGTGGGTTAAAAATGCTTCGTCGTGGCATTAAAGGTACTAAGGCAATGGAGGAGTTTGCTCGTCTGGAAGAAAAGCGAAAAAGGTTGTTTACCGAAATTGCCGCGTCGACATAAGCCGTAGCCCCGGCTGACTGGCCTGGTATTAACGATACCGACTGGTCCAATCCTAACAATGTGGACTGGGGTGCATTTATGACGGGTTCCGGCGTTGTTGGTGAAAGTTTTTCAAAAGGCGCTGGGCGTTTATGAAATTTTTGGCGGGCTCCTAGGTATTTTCGGAGTTTGGGTAGTTTTTCCATTTAACTAAGTATTCAGTAAGTCCGTCCTTTTTGCGTACGTCTAGAATTTTCTTTACCTCGTATATTGGTGCATCTTTTTCTGCTTTATCCTCGTACCTTATGTTAACTTTGATGGTGCCTGTTGCTGACTTAAGTAAGGAAACATAAAAGATTGGATAAAGCTTGACTTTCGGGGGCAGTTCTAATTCGTAGTTGTTTTTTGAGATTTTCTTTTTGACTTTGTACGGGCCGATATACTTGAAGTTAAGTTTTTGATTTGGGCGTTTGGTTTTGATGTTTTTGGTAGCTAGATAGACCATGTTTCCTTCCGAGAAAGTTGGTCCCTTTAACCTTTTTTGGTTGTAATACTTTTTCATTTAGTTGCGTATGAATTCGAGTTTCGTTTTTATTTCTGCGTGTAACTGTTTAAGTTGTTCTGATATCAGAATGGCCTTGACGTTGACTGGGCCGTTATCGCGTATTTTTTTTATAAATTTCTAGTGTAAAGCCAGAATTAGCGTTTGCTGGGGTTGTTTTGATATTTCCTTAATAGTTAATATTGTAGACCAACTGGGTTATTGGTAATTTTTTAACCCAATTATTTTGCTTATAGTTAATATAGTATCGTAAATAGGTTTCGAGAGTTTAATTTAACCGTTTTATTTACCCGTCTGTTTGGGGTTTGAATGCGTTAGATAATTTGTAATTTAAGCTAATTTATACTATAAGGCCTTACCAGAACTTAGAAGTAAATGTGCTACCTTTATTTAATATAATTTCCGTTAGCAATCTATATACGCTGAAAATATATCGAAAGAAGATATATGCCATTTGTTTTGCGTTTGTGTCTTTATTGTAAGGTAAAAAATAGAAAAGTTTTATAAATCGGTCGATTATAACGCAGATGTTATCGTAATATATTCCTGTTGTTGGATTTTCGGATAAGGGAAGCTTAATTATGAAATTTATAATAATCGAATCCTATAATCGTTATGAAACTAAAAGTGGTTGTAGTTTTCCGTATAGTTTGTACTTTAGGGCCTTTGCTTTGGCATAAACGTCGCATTTTTTTCTGACTTTCTGTATTGTTATCTTCATTTTAAGGAAGTAATAAATGCGCTGTAGCCGTTCTAGAGTTTTATAAATCCTTGGATATCCATAAAATAGGTGCTAATGTATATCCTATATCAGGTCTTACTGACATTCCTTTGGTACTTAAATTTTGTCTACTTTCTGATCGTCGGGTAAGCTGTCGTTATATTGTTATATTTTCTGGTGTAGGTCGGGGGGTATTACCTTAATCGTTTTAATTTGTCGTAATTTTAGGTATCCTTTTAGGGTAATATCGAAAATTCTATAATTAATTTTAATTAATTTTCTTTTAAGTTAAGTCGTTTGTTAAAGGCATCTGCTTTGCCATTTTCACAACCCTTTTGGTGGATAATAACGAAGTCGTATTCCGTTAATTCTTTTACGTAACGTAATTGTCGTTTTGTAAGTTCTCGTGTGGTAATAAAACGGGTAAGGTTTTTGTGATCGGTATAGACTTTAATCTGGTAAAGGTTTCCTTTAAGCATATACCTGAATTTTCGGAAAGCCTTAACGATGGCTATAAACTCCTTATCGGGAATGCCGTAATTAAGCTTTGTTTCCTTTAGTTTATAGGAATAAAAAGTAATCGGGTAAAGTATTTCTTAATCGTTTCGGTATTCGATAACCGCGTTTAATGCATAGTTTGAAAAATTAGTTTTTAGTTCGACTGGACGTTTTGGATCGTACATGATCAATACAGGTTTACTAGTAATTGCATTTTTAATTTGTTGGAAGGTTTTTTTTGTTTCCGTCGTCTACTGGAATTCGTTTTTTTTTCTGGTAAGATTGGACAGAGGTATCGTAATTTTGCTGAAGTACTTGATGAACTTTCTGTAATAGTTAGCAAATCCGATAAATGCCTGTATTTCTGTGATAGTAGTAGGTGTAGGTTATTCGGTAACTGCTGTTATTTTTTTAGGGTTCATCTTGATGTATCCTGGGGTAATGATATATCCCAAATATTCCACTTTTTGGATATAGAACTGATTTTTTTTGGCGTTAATTAACAGATTAGCGTCCTGTAAGGCTTGAAGAACTTTATGAACGTGTTCTATATGTGCTTTTTTTAACTTTGAAAAAATTAAAATGTTGTTTAAATAATACATAACGAAAATATCTAGGTATTTTCGAAATACGTGGTTAACTATTCGCTGAAAGATTACTGGTGCGTTCGTAAGTTCCATTAGTATAACCAAATATTTGTATAATCCGTATTTCGTTTTGAAAGTTATTTTTTATTCGTATCCTGGCTTAATCCGAATTAAGTTATATTTATTTCTAAGGTTTAAAGCGGTAAATTATTTAATTCCTTATAAGCCATTTTTTATTTCAGTAATTAATGGTAAAAGTGTCCTATTTTTAATAGTAATGTTATTGAGATATCGGTAATTCATTACTAATCGTAACTTGCCCTTTTTTTTTGGTACGAAAAACATAGCATATCCGGCTGAAAATGTAGATCGTCGAATCCATCCTTTCTGGAGTCTGTTTTCCAGGTATGCACGTAAAGTATAAAGTTCTGCTTTATTTAAATTGTAAATAGGATAGAACTTGGGTAAGGTGCCTTTTTTGAGGATTATCTTATGGTCCCATTCATTATGCTTTGGTAGCTTTGTTTCAAGCTTTTTCTGAAACAGTTGCTTATATTTGCAATATTATGGTGGTACTTTAGCCGTATCTTTTTTTTTCTGGTTTTTCGGGCCGGTGCTTTAAGATTTCGTTTATGTCGTAAAGTTGTACCCGGATAGTGGCTATAATGCGTCGAATGCGTTTATTATGCCCTTTTTTTTGCGTTTTATTCCTTTAAGTGGTGAGGTTTTTGTCGTGTCCTTATGCCTGCATTTATCGCTTTTTTTGCTGTTAATCGAGTATGGAGATTTCGTTCGTTCTTTTTGCTTGTTGATAGGGTATGAAGTAAATTTTACCTGGCCAGTATTCCAATCGATTAAGGGGTTGTACTGATATAACCATAGCTTTCCTAAGATTATGTCGTAATTTTTTAACGGAACGATATCGAAGTTAACTGTCTGGATTTGTCCTTGGATAAAAATCTCGAAGTAATCAATTTTGCGTATGATTTTTCCGTTATTGTAGGTAAATATCTGACCTTCGGCGTTTTTGGCGATATAAGGGTTCTTTTTATTTTTTTATGGCAGTTTAAGTTGATTTACCAATTTCGGGGTGATGTAGTTAGCGCTTAAAGCTTTGCAATCTATTATTGCGGTATACCAGTTTGTCCTAATTCGTATCTTTAAGGTAATAAGGTCGTTGCTGGCTTTTGTCGTCGTGCATAGAGCTTTTTTAAGGGGTTTATATTGATTCTTTTAGTTCCCGTTATTTTGTGGTTTTTTTATAGGTAACGTCTGTTTTTTAAGTACTTTAGTTACTTTACCTTTGCTTGTAGTTGCTTGATGTGTTTTTTTAACGCCGTAATATTGCTTTTAATTTTATGGTACGTATATCGAATAATTTATTGTATTGTTTTAAGGTATCGATATTTCTTTCGATTTGTTCGATTATACTTTCTTTCGGGTAATCTGATTGTATCGTTTAACTGTCGGAACCGTTAATCCATTAATACTGTACGTTATATCGAGCTGTATCTTTTTGCCGGGATCGTATTTCATTTTGGAACTTTTGTTATTTATGAAAGTTAATTATAAATGTTAGTTGAAATTATAAATCGTTAAGGGTTTCCCGTAATGCTTTTATAACTATTTAATAAATCCATTTTTTTTATGTTTTATGGTTACATATTTCAAAATAATATATTGGATTTTTTTTTGGGCAACTTTATCCTTCGGGCCAACTTCCCCTTGCCGTAAGGATGTCGATGGTGTCCTATATCGCCAATATGCGTAAGTGTCGATACTATCGTTAATCCTTAAAATCGCTTCCCGTTTGGTCCTAAAAGTTAAATCCTTAATGCCATATACGCGTAATATGTCGTTATATGTAACTCTGTTGTTTCTTATATCTTAAACAATAGGTTCGCTTATAATAAACAGCATGTAGTTTCCTGTATCGGTTGGATATTCCTGGTAATAAGGCCTCGTTCTAACCGTAGTATTTTTTAATCCATGCGTTTAATTCCAACTGTTCGTATTGTTTCTGCCTTTTTTTGGGATCGCGAAAATAATTTAAAGGTAAACAACTTTTTCTATCCTTAATACTCCGCCAACCATCTTATTATAACAAACTGTTATCGTTTAATTGCTGCCTATGCTAAGGTTTTAACCGTTTTTAGTCCCTGTTAAATTTCTTCCTGCTTGTTGTTATTGCGTATACGGATTATGTTAATTTGTTTATATTGCATACCTAATATAAGGATTAATTTACCGTTAGATTTAATAAGTTGTTCTTCCGGTACTGGAATCCAATTTCCTTATCGTTATCGTTTAGGTACCTTATAATACCGGGTTACATAACTCTTTTTGTCGCAATTATAACATTATACCTGGTTTATATCTCGTCGTTAAGTAATGCCAAATTCCATAAATCCTGGAGCCGTTTTAAAAGAAATAAAAGGTATCTCGCGCCTTCTTTCTTAATTAACCTTAAAATATCCAACCTGTAAGGTAAAGTATCCTCGTCGTTTTTATCGCCTTTCAAATTGTCGGTTATCAATTTTGACTGCTTCTGTAATATACTTATCGAATATCGTAAATTGCGGTAATTTGATAATTTCGTCTTTAACGTTTTCTTTAAAACCTTCATAAAACACGTCGATTAGAGTATCGTCTTTTTTATTTATCCATCCTGCTCCTGCCATAAAGTTCCTAAATTCCATAACATACGTGGAAGCTGGTCCCTTTTGACGCAGTTGGAAAAGCTTCTATACCGTAACTTGTCCTTTATCTGAATTCTCAAAATTACTTTTAAGCTTATCTTCGAAATTGACATAACTGGAAAAAACTCTCTAAGTAAATTCTTCTTAATCAAACTCTCCGTTCTCCAAAAAGTCCCTTATGGTAAGTTCAAACCAGTCAAGGGCGTCTCCTTTTAAACAAACGGCGACAGCAAAGATCTGATCAACTGGATCAGTAAGCCCTTCAAAACGAAGGTAAATTCGGGCCTGGATTAAAAAACTCTGGATGTTCCCTTTCCCATTATAGGGCTATAATTTCTTAAGCTTCATCTTGCGAAAACCCGCTTGCTAAACTGTCACCACCTCGTTAGTAAGTTGCTAAACGGTAGCCTTAAGCTCCTTAATCTTATTTTAAAACTGCTAAACCGTAAGTTCCGGAATAATGGTTGCTTGTACACTAATAGATATAATAGCGATTCGAATATTGCTCAGAGTCTGACTGTATCATCAAACAAAAGCTTGTAACGTATAACGGCTGGGCTAATTAACCAATTATTAAACCTAATCGTACGGGTTTATGTTAGCAATGGTACTGTAAAAAACTAAACAATAAAGAATAAACTAGTTACGTCTGGTAATAGCAAATAACCGAAGGTAATCTGGGTAACCAAGTTATATTACAAGCTGGTACTATCTAAAACTATAGGAAATAATAAGCATATATATCCTTTATCCTTTCTTGGCTTAAGGCGCTTAAAGTGCTCAAACCCTTAAGCCCGTTAAGCCCTTTGAACGCTGCCACACGCTCAAAGCGCTTAAGCTGCCAAGACCTTTAAGCCCTTTAAGCCGGTTACGTAACCTGGGGTTACCGTCGGATCTTTCTCCTCTGAGACTCCGACCGTTCTTTGGAGAAGCCAAGCCGTGTTGGGTTATAACACTACGGACGAAAAATTAAACCTCTTAGTACAGGAAATCCAGGCCCTAATGAAAAAAAGAATTCGTTCCCCGAAAGGTCGACCTAGGGACCCGTATAAATCTAAACCTAAAAAAAAACCCCTACCGCCCCTTCCGTATTCGGTAAAAAACAACAACGAAAAACTACTATCCCACCCCCCGAATACCACGGAATACCTAAAGTCAAAAAGTACAAACCAACTGCTTTTAAACTTTATAACGGATTTACAGATATAAAAAAATTCCTAATCCAGGCCCGAATTTACCTTAAGTTTTATCAAAACTCTTTAACAAAAAACTATCAAAAAATATTAGCTATCTCTCAAGCACTTGCAGGAAAAGTTCTTTTATAATTCGAACTAATTTTAAGGGATTACTTAAAAAACTACTCCAAAAACTTATTAAACGTTACTAATTACATTTTTAGCAATTATAAGTATTTCGAAAATAAAATAAAAGCTTTATTCGGAAATACCGACAAAAAATAACATACGGTAAAACAACTATATTTGTTACGACAACTTTAGTTAACAACAAAGTATACAACCGAGTTTAATCGCCTAGCCGTTATTTCGTAACTACCAGCAAACGTACTGTTTTATCCATATTACGACGGCCTAAAACTTTAGGCTAAAAACGAAATGTACAGAGTACTTAAAATAAAATCCTTTAAAGAATATATAAATTAGGCTATTATTACCAATCGACGTACTTTTAACAGATACTTCGAAAAAAAAGGATCTAACAAGCAAAAAAACGACAAAAGTTCGAATAACCGAATTTAGAAAAAAAGAGATAAACCTTAAAAGAAAACCAACACGGTTTCGAAAAATTCCAAAAAAGATAAGTCCAAAGTAAAATGTTTCAACTGTGGCAAAAAGGGCCATTACAAAAGCAAGTATCGCTTCCCAGCTAAACGAAACATTAAAAAAGGGAATTCCCCAGTTTCAAAAAAAGTACGAATAAAAAAATATAAATTAGATAGTAAGAACGAAAAAAAAAGAAAAAAAATCAATACTGCCTTTTTCGAGCAAGAATTTACGATTGCTATAACGAACAAGGTCCAAAATTGCAACCTAGAATACGAAGATTATTATATTTGCCGAGATTTTACGGTTAAAGCATGCAAATACCATCCGGAACAAATAACCTTTAAAATAGCTATAAAACTAAGATGCATTTGTTATCTCGATACATAGGGATGCAAGATATATAACGAAAACGGTCAATTACGACCAGACCTTAGCAGTTACGGACAGTTATCCCCCGAACTTTGTAAGTTCCCCGAATGTACGGTATATTAAAGGCCCGACGTTACCAGGATATAACCCAAAAACGACCATAACTTTTTTAATTTTTTTGCCTGTTATAATCATGGATATCTAATTTACTTGTAAGCCAAGAAAGATAATAATTATTGGCCCGGATAAAATAACGAATTAGCCATAAAACCTAACGAGAAATATAGATATATAAAAATTTTACGGTAGCCAGAATATCCCAGATTTTGTTACCTACACCCAAAATCCGGATAAAGTTAATGGGCTATCGCTTAAGGATGTATATGCTACTTACCTATATTATGCGAGATACATAAGGGTCTGGTAACAGGAATACATCCATGGAAAGCTAAAAGTAAACCAAGTTTTCCCTTACTTAAAGAAAAAGGCCTAACCCTATCCTATATAACCCTAAAACCGCAGTACAAGTTCGGTAAACGAACCTGGTTTAAGTACATAAACGATTATTATTCCAAATACGTAATTAAAAAAGCCCGCGAATGGAGACGTTCTTAATACAGCCAACTTTACTAGTCAAAAAACTTCAGAGGCTCTTAACGTTAAAATATCGAAAAACCCACCGATACAAGACCTTATGCAAGGTTAAAACAGGACTCAGGAGTCAAATTAAGATTCCAATACATTATGGAAATAAAACGTTTAAAACCATAATCGATTCGGGCGTAAAAAACAATTTCATTTCCCTTATAATGGCAGAAAAGTACCAGATTCCTTGGAAGTATAAGCTACAATCTTACAAATTACGTACCGTTAATAGAAACTTATCCATTTATAAAAACGGCCGAATTTTAAAAAAAAAAAACAGAAAAACTTCTAATCCAAATACAAAAACATTTAAAAGGAATTGTTCTTAACATAGCCGACATTTCAAAACATAATGTTATCTTAAAAATACCTTAGATCCATTCCAGCAACCCATGTATCGACTGGAAAAAACGAACGCTTTCCTGGAAAAACAAAGCGGAACTACAAGAAGAAAATGTTTGCTATATCATTAAAAAATACAAATCCTAGATCAAGATACTACGGTACCGCAAAAATACAGAAAATTTAAGAAACTATTCAAAAACAAAAAAAACCACGAATTACCTCCTCATGGTTAATAAGATTATCGGATACCTATTAAAAAAGGATATTACCCAAGCTCCACAAAATCTACCATATAAACCCTGAAAAATCAAAAGCCTTATAAAAAATATACAACTAAATCTATAAAAAAAATACATTCGGCCCTCTAACTCTCCTGCAAAATACCCCATCCTCATAATTCCGAAAATAAAGAACGGCAAACAAAAAATCGATAAAAACGGAAATCTAGTCTTCAGAAAAGTCATCGACTACAAACAACTAAATAATATTGCGATCAAAAACGGATACCCTCTAACTTTCATAAATACTCTAAAAAAAAACGCCAACAAAGCCAAATAATTCACTGCATTCGACCTTCGAAATAACTATTACCGTATAAAAATAACCAAAAACGAAAAATAAAAAATAGCATTTAAAACAATATATAAACTTTACAAATATCGAATAATACCCATAAAACTAACCAACGCTCCCGCCAGTTTCCAACGCCTAATCATAACCACTCTTAAACAGTTCCTAAATAAATTTATGTTCGTCTATCTTAACGATATCCTTATCTACTCCGAAACTCTAAAAAAACACAAAAAGCATATCACCTAAATGCTCAAAACGCTAAACGAAGCAAACATACGCGTCAACCCAGCGAAAAACGTATAATACATACAGAAAATAAACTTCCTAAGTGTAACGAACCTGTCATACATCCACCTGGAGGTATGAGCAGTATCCGAAAAGGGTCTTGATTTGCAGGTAACAATAGGGCGAGGAATGATTCAATGTGTTCGTTAAAGAGATTTAAGGTACTCTTCCCTTAATCAGAGAACGGTGCAGTTGCCTCTGGTTAAGAGCTTAGATTGATAGCTAAGGAGCGAAACTATTCAGAGGTTATCTACATAGGAAACTGGTTTATATATATCCTTCTTGTCTCTCCTGAGTCTCCGTAGCGTCTCCTTGCGGTCTCTTGAGTGTCTCTGGATGGTCTCTGTTGAGGCAACAGAGACCATTTAGTTGAACCGAGGTTTACCCGTTCGGGTCCACACGCTTGGGTCTCCCTTCCGGTCTTGAAGTCGTAACACTAAGCTACACCATCACTCCAGGATAAATTCAAATCCAAAACTCTAAACTAAAAACAATCAAAAATTAACCAGTTCCAAATAAGGCAACTGTTACGGACATCCGTCAATTCCTGAGATTTACCCGATACGTACGTAACCTAATTAAAGATTATAAAGAAATAACCAATCCCCTAACGAAACTTACCACTAAAAAATACGCTAAAAAGAAATTCGAACTTTTAAAAAAAGCCAAAAAAACTTTCCAAGAAATTAAGAACAAGATCACCAATATCCCGGTAGTAAAACTTCCTAATCACCACAAGAAAAAACGATTAAAAATAAACGTATCAAACTACGCTTTCGGAACAGTCTTAAAACAATTAAAGGATAACGGGAAGTAATATCCAGTAACCTACTTCTCCAAAACCCTTAAAGATACTAAAATTAAATACCCTATCTACGATAAAAAACTACTAACAATTATCTTAACGCTTAAGAAATAAGAACCTTTCCTTAACGGAACCAAAAAACCCTTTAATATTTATTCGGACCACAAAAGTCTTACTCGATTCATAACAACTTAAAATCTAAATAAACGCCACGAAACATAAATAATTTTCCTGTCGAAATTTAACTTTAAGATCTATTATATTAAAAGTAAGGAAAATATCCAAGCGGACATGCTAAATCGCAAAGGTAACTACAACTCCAAAGCCCCGAAACGTAATATGCAGATGTTACGAGTTACAAAAAAGGCACCCTACAACTGTATATAACCTTAAAATAACCCACGCCAAAACTTCTGGTACAATTCAAAAACTCCTACCATCCGGTCGAACGGAAAAAGGTGAAATAGTTAAAAGGATAACCTAAGGACCAACTTCTATACCACGGCAAGGTCTACATACCCAAGGAACGACAAAAACAATTTGTTAAGAAATTCCACAAAAACCTCCTATACGGACACCAAAAAATCTTCAAAATCACCAAGCGATTACAAAAAAAGTACAACTTTCCTAAACTTCCACGGATAGTTAAACAAATAATTAAAAATTGCAATATCTATAACAAAACTAAAGCAGCCCGGCATAAGCCCTACGGCCTGCTATAACCTATTAACATTCCTAATAAAGCATAGAACACTATCGCTTAAGATTTTATCATCGGTTTACCTTTATCAAAAAACCTAGTTATTAAAATTAAATACGATAAAATATAGGTAATCGTTAACCGACTTACCAAATATAGGTATTTCTTGCCTTTCAAAAGAAACACGACGGCAAAACAATTAACTTATGCATTTATACAATACTATTTCGACAAATACGGAATGCCAAAAAAGATTATTTCCGATAAAAACAAACTGTTTACATCTAAATTTAACACCAGCTTTTTTAAATAAATTAACGCCAAATTTAAATTCTCTACGGCATATCACCTATAAATAAATAAACAAACCGAACGATTAAACCAAACGTTAAAGCAATACCTACGAAACTATATTAATTACCAACAAAATAATTGGGTAAAACTTTTACCACTTGCTTAGATAGCCTATAACATTTCCGTTAACGAAAACATGGGCATATCCCTTTATATAGCGGTATATAAATACGAGGCAGAAACCTAACGCCCAAAACAACCGTTAAACAAGGCCCCTATAATTACCATAATCGCACTATGAACAGAAATAATAACAATAGAAATTAAAATAATACAAACCCGTTTACGGACCGAACTGCAATTTCTCCAGTAACGAATAGCTTGGTATTACAACAAAAAAAGGATTAAGGAATTAATTTTATCGAAAGGAAATAAAGTTTACTTATTACAGCAAAAACCTAACGCAACTTTAAACATCTCACAAATCAAAACGAAAAAACCCAGTAACAAACTCGATTTCAAAAACCTCGGCCCTTTCAAAATTAACGAAATTATTTCCAAAACCAACTATCGATTGTTATTACCCAAAACAATAAAAATATACCCTGTTTTTCATATCTTTTTACTTAAACCAATACTAAAAAACGTCTCGTTAAAAAAAAAACCTGAAATTAAAAGATAATATCAATAAATATAAAGTCGAAAAAATACTGGACTCCAAAATAATCAAAAACAAAATCCAGTACCTAGTCAAATGGAAAAGCTACTTACACGAAAAAAACACGTAAAAACCGCTTAACCACCTAACGAACGTAAAAGACCTAGTTAAAAAGTTCCATCGCCAGAACTCTAACCGACCGTCTCCAGCGCGGCCAAGGTCGCAAGCGATAACGGTTTCCCGCTTAAATCCAACCTTACGGCGTTCCAGTCGAAAAAAGTAAACGCCTCCGTCATGGTATTTATTTTAAAAGCAAGCCGTACTTGCTCTTCCTCCACACGACGCTATTCTTCCTCCATTCTCTCCCGTTTTTCTAACTGGTCCATTAACGACGCAGCTCGGCCAACCTTTTTTCCACGGCTTCCTGTTCCTTTTTGGCAATTTCTTGGTACGCCAAAAAATTATTCGGTTTCGCGCTATTTGCGCAACAAGCGCTCTTACGTTTCGTTCATTTTCTTCAAGGAATTTATTGTTAAAACGTTACAAAAAAAACGTTAGTAACGAATACAACAGTCGCAACTCGGATATTCCAACGCGTAAAAATAATTCTTTTCACCAAATCGAACACAATTAAAACAAGTAAAAACTTTAATTTCAAAATTCTTAATTAAATTTACGCGAATATCGCGGAAATCGCGTTAATTCAAACGAAATATTCTCTTTTCTTTTTAAATACGGCCTGGTATGATAAAGTTAATTAAAGAACTCCAGGAACTTTCCACGGTAAACAAGGTAACCACTTACCTTTTTATCTTTAAGGACAAAAATCCTTAAAAAAAGAAAATAATGTTACGAACAGGGGTTCTCACGTTCTAAAAGCTCGGTTTTAGGGCCTTACGAAAAAACCTCGGATACGAAGGTTTAGCTTTGCCTGCCAAAACCCAGGTAATCTAAGTAATATAAGTAATTTATGAAATCTGGGACTAAATCACATAGATTACATAGATTATATAAATCCACGACACATTTACTCTTATAATAATAAATATATAACAAACCAATTTCCTATATAAATAACCTCTAAATAATTTCGCTCCTTAACTATCAATTTAAACCTTCAATCAAAAGTACCGTTCTTTTATTAAGGGAAAAATCCGCAAATCTCTTTAACGAACAGACCCAAAATTACTTATCGTGCTATTGTTACCTGCAAATCAAGAACCCTTTTCGGATACTGCTTATACCTCCAGGTGGATGTATAACAGGTTCGTTACATAACCTACCAACTCTTATATGTAGTTTCCATAGCAAGCAAGGGAGGCCCGACATTCCTCTTCCCAAGCTTCTGATCAAGAGGTCTATATGCAACAGCTTTGAGTTGCCCCGTCCCAATTCATTAACGTTAGCCAATTTTATCTTTTTTTCCTTTACCGTTCTTTTCTTTTTGTTGCTTAAGGCAATTTTTAGCTAGGTGTTTATATTTGTCGTAATTAAAATAAAGGAGGTTTTCATTTTTGTTTTATGCGGGCTTGTTATTTTTATCGTTATTGCTTTTGCTTTTGCCTTTTTAAAGGTTATGAGATTTTCCGTTTTTTTCTTATTGTTAGAACGGTTATAAAATTTATTATTAAAGTCGGTAATTAACTACTGGAAGAAGTAGTCCGTCTGATACAGTATTAATAGTATAATTTTATATTAACTATCAGCGCGGTCTTTTATAACAGTAAAGAATATGGCAATATATTTTTCGATCTTAAGCTTTATACCATGGCCTTTAACTTTCCGAAAAAGCTTTTAAAACTTGGTGATAAATTATACCGGGCTTTTATTATCGTATATACTTTTGTTTAGTTCCTTTCAAAAAGACCTTTATCTGGTTTTGCTTATTACGGCGTAAATCTTCTAAAAGGTCCTTAATATTTTCGTTTCTTTTTAGTACTTATAATTAATTTAAAAAGCGCCTTTTTATAGGTTTTGGTAATGGCTTTAGCAAAACGTAGTTGATTTATTTACTTTAGCTTTATACTTTTCTAATAGTTAATCTTTTTAAATATAAAACTTAAGGTGTTACTTTAAAGCTTCAATTTAACCTAATCCAAGAGGTAATTTTCCTTATTTGATATAAAATTGAAGCGTGTTTAGTGAAGCTTATTATCTTTATTACTAGACTTCTTTTTTTAGGCGTATATCTGTCTCGTTGGAATTATCCGAGCTCTTAAAAAAACTGGATAAATTGCCAAAAAGGTTTGTTACGTTTCTTGTGACGTTTTTTAACGAAAGTTTAATATAAGTTTAAAAATAAATATAAAAATAAAAGAACTAGTTAAATTATTAGGATTGTTGCGTATTATGTTCTCTTTTTTAAATAGCTTTATCTTTTTACTCTTCTCTTTTCTTAAGCGGTCAGGTTTTTAATAAACCACTTTTTAAACTTCGTTTTGCTTTTTTTTTAAAATTTAATTCTTTTTACATCGCTTTTTTACATTATAACGGAAGCTTCCTTCGAGCTAATCGCCCGTATTTCCGATTAAACGTTTTGTAACGTTTTAAGCGTTCTTTTTTATGCATTCGCATTCCGTAACTTTCTTGGTTAAATCGTATCTATAAATTGTCTTATTATTTCCTTTAATTACATTGCAATAATTTTAGTTTCTCGGTTTTAGAACCTTAGCTTTTTAATCTTTTTTTTTCCATCTGTAGATATCTATTTTTCCGTCTTTAATGTAAGGGAATAGCCCCGGGGCGTTCCCTACTTAAGCGCGGACAAGGACTTCCAACGCCACCTGGCGTTGGAACCGCTGATCTTTTGATTATGTAGCGGAGTGGCTAGTCCTTTCTATTCCATTACATTTAAACGTTCTGTTTAATATTATCTAAGCTATTTCCTAAGGATATATAAAGCTTGTTTAAATCTAATTAGGGTTTTGTTTTTATATAGGTAAATTTTTTAACTTATTTACTTCTAGCCGCTATTATTAAGATAATAAATCATTTCTTATTGGAAATAGCTTATATGTTATAATCCAACAAGGCTTGGCTTTTCCAAGAACGGTCGGAGTCTTAAAAGAAGAAGATCTAACGGTTGGTGGCCCAAGGTTACGTAACCAGCTTAAAGGGCTCAAAGGTTTTGCCACCTTAAACGGCTTAAGTTATATAGTAGCGCTTAAAAAAATTAACGGGCTTAAAGGTTTAAACGTCTAAAACATTTTAAGCTAAAAATAAAATATATACGCTGATTATTTCCTATAATTTTAAATAACATCAATTTATAATATAACTTGGTTACTTAAATTATCCTTAATTATCTGCTATTACCAAACGTAATTGATTTACCCGTTATTACTCAGTTTTCTATAATACCACTGCCAACATAAACCCGCACGACTAAGTTTAATAATTAATTAATTAACCTAGCCGTTATACGTTACAAGCTTTTATTTATTGATATAGTTAGACTTTAAATAATATCCAAACCGCCAGTATATCGACCAACGCGTAAGCAACAGTTACTTCGAAACCTACGGCTCAGCAGCTTCAAGATAAAATTAGGGAGCTTAAAGCTACTATTTAGCAACTTACTAACGAAATAATAACAGTCCAGCAGATGGGGTTCCGTAAGATAAAACCCAAAAATCCTTAGCCTTACGATAGGAAAGGAAGTATTTAAAGCTTCCTAACCCAGGTTCGGGTTTATCTCCGTCTCGAGGGATTCACCGACCCGGCAAATCAAATTCTTACTATCGCTACTTACCTGGAAAAAGATAGTCTCGATTAATTCGAACCTACTATAAAAAGCTTTTTAGAAAACGGAAAGTCTAATCAAAAAAAGACCATTCGAAAAGCTTTTGACAGCCATGTCAACTTTAAAAACAAACTTAAAAACAATTTTAAGAATCCGGATAAAGAACGAATTGCAACCTAGAAAATCCTTTAACTACGTCAAAAGGGACCAGTTTCCATTTACGCTATAAAATTTAGGAACTTTATAGCAAAAAAAGAATAAATAGACGAAAGAAATAATACTTTAATCGATATATTTTACAAAAACTTGAAGAAAGATATTAAAAACAAAATCATCAAATTTCTACAACTTACGACACTTAATAAATACATCACGGAAACAGTCAAAATCAACAATCAACAGTTTAAGAAACGATAAAAAAACGAAAGCATTTCACTTTACGGGCTAAATATTCCAAAACTAATTTAAAAGAAAAGCGCGATGCACCTTCCATCTTCTTTGGAATAGCCCTAAGACCTATAGAACTTGGTACTACTTAATAACGAAATATAAGCCAAATACAATGTTACAATTACAACAAAATGGAACATGTTACTAAACGATACAAATCGCTACAAAAAACCGACAAGAAAATGCATTGGACCCCAGTACCCAAAAACCTCTTAAAAATTAAAACGGTAGTAAACAAATTAACATGATTTATATTCGCTATAACAACGAACAAAAAAAACGCGATAAAAACTAAAAGCAGTTAAGGCCTTTTCGCAGGCAGTAATTAACAAACAGGTTTAAAAGGCCCGTTATACGAACCTCTATCTTATTAACTATAACCAGTCCAAATGCCCTATTTACGTAAAAGAAAATAACGGATTTATAAGCAAATTATCCGTATGTAGGAGGAAGGTTTCGATTTTTATACTTAAAAGGGGATATAACCAGGAAAACTAATAATGGTACCAAGAATTACGAACCTTTATTATATAGGAAAAAATTAAAGATATAGCACCAGTAACGATATGGCCGGAAGGCAAGAAATGCCCCTAAAGGGACCTTACGTATTATTTTGGATAATGTAACCATTAGATCTAAAAAAAACTAATCCAAAGATTTGTTAACAAATATTATCAAAAAGTTATTACAAAAATCCAGTCATAATTAACCTTCGAAATAGATTTTCGAAAACGGAAAGAATTACGAAAAACGTTAGCAAAATTTTTCAACCAAAGCCAATTAACCTTATATGCAGGATAGGCAATTATTAAAAAACTAAAAGACGATATTTGCGACGTGGTAAACCGGCTATATTAATAAAAAAAGGTTTTTTAACTTGAAGTACAGTTGCGCCGTTAGGAAAGCTAGATAAAGCAAGTATAAAAGTTATATAAGTGTCATATTTTGTTAAGATCAGAGTGTGAGGAACAATACGGGTATCATAAGAATTAGTCTGAAACTTGCCTTTTTTCCTTAAAATGGGAATAAGCCACTACTTATAAAGCAATTACCCCGCGACGACCTCGTAACGATTGTGTCGGGATGATATATAGAGGGCTTAGCGCCCTTTTAAGGATGCGCACATTCCCTTAGCCCCTGATAGAGCTTTCCCCCCCTGGGCCTTTGTTTTTAAAGACTTAAATAAGACCTGCTTTAATATATACTGTAGCTAGTGAGATATTTTTATTAGGGGGTTGTAGCGTTTTCGTAATAAATGGAAGTAAGTGATAATTAGTAATAAGATGTGATCCGTACGATTTTTTTTTCAGATAGGCGGTATACCTGGGATAATTCGCAGCGAGATAACTGAAACGCCGAGAATTCTGCCGGTAAAAAAGCTTTACCGTTTTCGGGCATACCGCTTTTGGCATATATAAACCATTCTTTTTTTTTATTACTTAGCTGCTTTTTCTTTTTATCGTATCGTGCTTGTCGGTATGTAGTCTGTTATTTGCTTGCGGCGAGTTCGCTTTTTTAAGTTCGCTGCAGACTTTTTTGTGTTTCCGTTGCTAATTAGCAGCGAGGTAGATTTTTGTTCGCAACTCGTTTTCAGATTCGTTTTTTTACGTTTTCGATATAACCTTTCATAAAGTTTTTAATTTTCAAGATGGCCTTTCCTAAGAAGAAGTAGGCCCGTATTTTGTAAGTATTTCTCAGTAACCTTTTTCCCCTTTCGTTAATAGCTTGTTTTTAGGGCCGCCCGCGATATTCCATACTTTCGATGCATTGTAGCGATAGCTCGCGCGTCTGGCTATTGCTGCGAGGTTGATAAGGCCTCGAAAAGCATTAATAAGTGCGTCGCCTTTCGAAGTGGCGGCAAAGTCATGGTCGAGGTAATTTTTATGCGTTACTGGCCTTTAGCGATGGTAATGTTAACTTGTAGCGATAGGTACCTGCGTTTTTCCGCAAGTTCGCCGAAAAGCTTGCAAAGTCGTCTTATGAGCTTATCGAATTCGAAAGTATCGGTAAGGCCAAAACCAAAACCTTTAAGGAGAATTTCGCTATTTATAAGCGTAAAGTAAGTTCTTTTCGTTTCCATAGCGAATATTTTGCTAATGTGATATTTAACTCGAAAAGGCTTAAATTAACGCCAAAGCCCATTTTGATAAAGCATACCAGGCTTATAAAGAAAATGTAAGTCTTCCTTATAACGCTTTCGTAATAAGTTATGCAGTTAACTTGCTGCTAGTTCGGGATCGATCCTTTTACGGTGAACGCCGGTACTTTTCAAGCTTGTTACCTTAAGCTTCTGCCCGGTAGTAACGGGGTCGCTTTTTCCTTATAATCCGCTTCCCTGTAACTTTTTTAAGAGGACATTTAATAAGTAAAGGATACCCGTGCCGTTTTCGACGTAAGTACTTAGCGACTTTCTTTCTTTAATTAACTGCTAACTCTTTGCGAAGGGAAAAATTAAGCATATTGTTAATGCTGCCGAGCAGTACGTTGCCCTTATTGAAAAAGATAATTAACAGGATAACGAGCAGGGCGAAAACGACGCTTAAGCGTTTTTACGATAATTAGATAGTTTTCGTTTCGATGTTATTGCGAGCTGGATTTAAATTTCGTTTTGAGATATCTGATAAACCGTAAATACCTTACTGCGAAGTAAATATATTTAAAGGTTTGGCGGTAACGCCTTTTAATAAATAATAAGCAATAATTAACGTTTTCTCTATATTGCAACCTTTCTGTTATGCCGTATTTCCTTTAGTAATCCTTTATTCTCTTTGATTTTCTTTATTTTAATTACGTTTTATATAAAGTAACGAGCTCCTTTAATAAGTAATCGCAAGGTTCTCAAATGTTCTTTTCGGGGGGAAAACCTGCCTATTTAATAAGGTATTATTTGTTTTTATGGTTCCCTTGGTATGCCAGAACTTCTTTCATTTTTTAGCATTTTTCTATTTTTACATCGAGGTTACTTTTCCGCTTTTCCTTAGGGTTACCTTTGTTATGTTACAGTTTTAGCAGTGATATAAAGAAGACGTTATGTATTGTATTATATGGAGGTAGGAGTTGTATTTTGCAGGCTAGCTTCGAATCCATAACTTTCGTAATTTAAAAGGGTCCAGTGTATTTATCGGAAAGCTTCCTGTTAGGCCTTTGCTGGTTGATATGTTTGGTAGAAATTTTCACTTACTGTTCCTCTTGAAATTCCTTCGCAATACGGCTTTTGTTATAGTATTTCTTATACGCATCTTGGGCTTTGTAAAGTTGTTTTTGTAACGGTTTTTTTCTTGCATCGTTATAACCTTTTCCTGGGCTGCCTTAACAGGCCTAAAGTTCTTAAATTATCTTATCGTAGATACGACGTCTTTTGAAGTTCGTAACGTATACCCGAAAAGCGTTTCGGTTGGTATTATCTTGATTATTAAATAATAGCTGTTGTTGTATGTAAATTGTGCTGTTAATAAGTATAACGTTTAATTTGCTTTATTTAAGTCGTAAAATATTCGTAAATAATGCTTTAAGAGCTAATTCTAACTTTCCGTCTGCTTATTTGTTTGCGAATAAAAGGCTGTACTTAATTTCCGCTTAATCGCAAAAAGCTTGCAAAAAGTTCTCCAGAAATTGCTTGTAAATAAAGAGCCACGATTAGAAACTATACTATCGGGCGTGCCGTATTAATTGAAAACGTAATAAAAAAGTATTTTAGCTTGACCGCTGGCGATAAGTTTCGTTGTCGTAATAATGTAATAGGTATATTTCGTTATCTTATTTATAACGACGAAAATAACGTTATAACTTTTTTTGCCATACGGCCTTATAAATAGCGGCAGGCCTGTAATAAAATCCATGTTAATTTCCTATAACGGGCGATCCGGAATCGGCAGCGAAACGAATTTTCCGTAGGGCCGATATTATGCCACTTTAGATTTCTGGCATTTAAGGCAGCTTTTTAAGTAATCTTTCATATTTCGTTTTTGCGCCTCCCAAAAGTAATTTCGAACTAGCCGCTTATGCGTTTTCGTTACGCCGAAATGGCCTGTTATGGGAAAATCATAATACTGGTTAACGAACTCCCTACGTAAATCCGGGTTATATGGTATATAAACTACGTCTTTATATCTTAATAAGTCGTCTTTTTCTTTAATACGCCATAATTATTTGCCCGCTCCGCATTTCCTAAAACGCCTAGCTTTCTAAGTTCTGCCAAGGACAAATTTATCTTTCTGCTGCAATTTAAAAATTAAAATAACCACTAGGCTCTTTTCCGGCAATAGCGCCGTTTCGGCAGCGTTACTAGCGCTCTGCTACCGTAAAACGAACAGTTCGCGACCTACAGTTCCAGCCAATTTATACCTTACCTTCTCAGGTACGTCCCTAGCCGCCCTGTTTTCGGGCCTACATACATTTTCTCTTAGCGAAATATCTGCGATTTTTTTAATAAGTCGATAGATATTTAGAATTTCAAAACTTAATTAAGGTATCTTCATTTTTAATGTTTTTCTTATTGCTTCGACGTTATCTTTTTTCTGGGCTCTTTCTTTCTTATTATCTTATAATAAGTTAAGCCTTCTTAATAACCCATTAATTAGGTTACTCTTCCCCGGCCGGAAAATAATAACGAAATCGACCGTTACGAAATAATCTAACTATTTCAGTTACCTCGCGTTAAGCCGTTGTTTTAATTCCAAATACTTAAAATTAAAATAATTTGTAATAACTTTAACAAGGAATTGCGAATAATTAATGAAATAACGCCATTTTTCGAAGACGTCGACGATGGCTAAAAACTCGTTATCTTCTATAACGTAGCAAGTCTCTTCCGACGTTATCTTTCGAAACCTAAATGCTACTAGGTATTAACGGTCTTTATATAACTGGGATATAACTGCTTTAATAGCTTTCCCTAACGTATCTGTTTCGATACGAATAAGTAACAACGGGTCAAAATGCTTAAGTATCTTCCCTGCCATAAAAGCTATTTGGAATGTTTTGAATGTTATTTTCTTACGGAAAGATAGCTGTATAAAACCTTTAGCCTCTCCGCGAAGCCGATCCGTTAACGAGATAGATATTTTTGCATAATTTTTAATAAATCTTCGATAAAATCCTGTAAATCTTAAGAAAACTTAAATGTCATGAACGTTTTACGGTAGCGGCTAGGTTTTAATAGCCTCGATACAACCTCTCTCCATCTCAATATTATTCGGCAAAATCTAAAACCTTAAAAAAAAACTAACGATACATAAAATTTATACTTGTCAATATTTGCATAAAGCTTTTACTTCCTTAGCCTTTCGAACATTTCTCGAATATACTGCTTATGCTTTGCTGGGTCTTTGCTATATATCAGTATGTTGTCGAGATAGACTATACAGATATAATCCACCAAACCCGCTAACGCTCGGTTGATATATGTCTAGAACGTAACTGGGCCGTTACTAAGTCCAAACGGCAATACTAAGTACTCGAAATAACCATATTTAGTCCTAAAAGCGGTCTTTCATTTGTCGCCTTTTTTGATACGTATTCGGCGGTACGCATCTTTCAGGTCCAGTTTCGTATATATCTTGGCAGTTACTAGACGATCTAGGATTTCTTGTATTAACAGTAACGGAATGCGGTTTTTGCAAGTTATCCGATTAAGCCCTTTATAATCGATATAAAGGCATAACGCACCTTCTTTTTTGGAACAAATAATATAAGGGCTCCTATTAGGCTATTGTTCCGTCTAATCCATTTTTTCTTTTCTGCTACCTCCAAAAACTCTTTAAAAGCCTTAAGTTCCTTTTTTGAAAGTGGGTAAAGGGGTTCCTAGAGAAGTTCCTTTTCGTTAAGTAAATTTATCGCATGTTCGTAAGGTGAATGTTCTGGTAGCTTAACAGCTTCCTCTTTGGAAAACATATCGGCGTAGTCGTTGTAATATCTTTTCTGGTATTTTTCGTATCCTTTCGGTACAGGCTTTTTATCCTCCTTATTCGACTTAGCTTTTTCGTCCGGCTTAGCTTTTTCGTCCGGCTTTATAGGTATAATAGTTGCCACCGTTATGGCGAAGTTGCTATCTCGTAGCTCCTTCGTTAAGCTAGCAAACTTGATATCTTTGGGTTCGAGTCGATGTTTCTATTAAAGTAACAGTTAATTAACGGCAGGGTTTGTTTTTCGAAGTTATGAAAACCCTAGCAAGATATCCGGTCCCTATGTTTTTACGATAGCGAAGCGATATCTTTTCAGTTTCGTAATGTTAAATAAGTTTGTAATTCGTATTTATAACGTAACGTATCCGTATATCGTAATACAATCGTCTAAGTAAGTTTTTAACCTCGGTCTGGGTTTTAATTAAAGTAATTAATTATCCTTTTCGAACGTTTCGCGGCGTATTACGTTATAGTTTGCCTTTGAATCTACTTAGCTGCGAAGCGTTATTTATTAATTTCTTTTGCGTATTTTTAAAAAGCAATACATACGCAGCGAGGAACCTTCTTCCTATTAGCGAAAGTTATTTATAGGGTTCGAATTAATACTTATCGAAAGTTTCTTCGGGTATTTTGTTCGGAAATAACCTTTTTTACCATAATTAAAGTACGTCGCTTCGGGGCAGTAGCTAGGTATATAACCCTTTTTAACGTAATGGCCGCATGTATACTGTTGGGGTATATCTGATATGTTTTAATTTCTTTTAAAACATTCGAATTTGTAATAGTTTATTTTTCCGCATTTAAAGTAAGTTTTTTATGGTATTCCTGAAGGCTTTCCGCGAGGTGTAATCGTATTTATTATGCGGTTTAAGTTCTGTAGTAATTGCGAACTTCAAAATAGTTGCTTATTTAAGGCTTTTTTGTAAGTTATATCCAAAATTTCTTGCGAGGTAATTACGGATACGAAACTGGCTATATAAGAACGTAGCCGTATAATGAAACGGCTTATTAAAGGAACGGTACTACCTACCTATAAAAACGTAACAAAAATTAATTTATATCGCTAATAAAAAACGTCGACCGTTTTATCGGGTTTCTGATATATCGTATCAAGTTCTGCGTCGGCAAAGGCAAACCGCCGTATCGCATTTCCGAAAACACTTTCGAAAACTATTTTCAGGCTTTGCCAGTTTATGAAACGAACGTAATTAAGGCCTCGTACCTTGGTTTTTGCGGCTTCGCTGTTTTTCCATAATTTCTAATAGATATTTACGGGTAAGTTGGGTACAACATGTGCTAACGCATAATTCACTCCGTAAGGTCGTAACGAAAACTCCCAGTTCTCGAAGGTAACATCCAGCTAAGTCGTAAAGTTCGTATATTTTAGGTAAATCTTACCTTAATACTTAAGGTTAGGTAAGGTCCTAAGCAGTTTATCTCCTTTTCCTATTTTCTGCGAAATCTTAACTCGCTCGCCGATGGGTAACGTAAATCCCTTAATGCTCGAACCTATTGGGGATATAAGGTTTGCAGGTACCGCAGTTTCCGAAGTTCTTATATCAGCAATGTTATTAAACGTTATAAGACCTGGCCCGGAAAAAGTATACGAAAAGCTCGCTACGCTTTCGTTAAGGCCACGTAATGCAGCATTTAACTGTTAAACCTTATAGTTTAACTGTAAACGTCGCTATTTCTTCGTAATAATCTCTTACAGGCATCATTGCTTTTTTTCCAAGCGGTCGTTTTCGGTATTTAATAACTAAGCTTTTTTTTCGTACTCGCTAAGCCGTCGCCGGAATCCTAATAAAGTAAGTTTAGGCTTTCGGGTCTGAATAGGTTTAGTAACTAAAACAGCCGGTTCGTCGTCGTACGTAATCGTAATTATTTCACTTATTCCTTATGGTATAATCGAAATAAGGAAGTTTTAATCTGTTATGTTTTGTTAAGATCAGAATATAAGGAACAATACGGATATCATAAGGACTAGTTTGAAACTTGCACTTTTTCCCTAAAATGGAAATAAGCCACTACCTATAAAACAATTACCCCGCAACGACTTCGTAACGATTGCGTCGGGATGATACATAGAGGGCTTAGCGCCTCTTTAAGGATACGCACATTCCCTTAGCCCCTAACATACGATTCGTCGTCTTTCCAATAATTCCTCTGGATAAACTGTTGGAGTTCCCTTTTAATGGCCTGTTTTTTATTTAGGTTTGTCGTAAAAGCTAGCTAGAAATATAAATCCGTAATGGCTTGCTAATAATGCTTGTTTATAATATGCTAGATTAACTTTTTCTTTGTTTGATGGTTACATTATTTATAATACTAATAAAGGTTTTCCTGCGGGTATTATTTTCTTTCGGGCCAATTTCTGGCTGCTTCCACCCGGAGTTATCTTTGTTTTTGTCGCATTACGGGTTTCGTACTTTCGGGTAAATCTTTTTATCCCTAATAGTTTTATAACCATTTTTGTAATACGGTACGTTTTTTCGTAGTTACGGTTTAAGACAAACTTTTAACATCTCTTATACCATTTTTAATTTCTTAAGGAATGCGAAATCTCCTTACAGCGGATCATATTAACGTCTCCCTTACTAAAGGGTTTGCCATCAGGTTTAATCGGTCGTTCCTCCGGGACGAGAGCCCAACTCCCTTATTCTTATTTCCTAGACGCCCTGCACCGGGTTGCTTTATGACCTATCTTGCTATAACTGTAACATCTAACCTTACTCCAATCCTTTTTCTGAATAGTTCCTAACTTTATAAGACCGGGGGCTATATTATAAGACATAGATAATGCTTTTCGCCGTTTTCTCTAATTAGACCTATTTCCTCCTTTTGATTTAATAGTGTATTATCCTTTCTTTTCTATGCGTCGTTCATACTAACGGTTGTCGATTTTGACTACCTTTGCGATATACTTATCAAGGGTAACTGGCCGCTTTAATCTAATAATCTTTAACATTATCCTTAAGCCTTTTATAAAATATATCGATTAAGGCGTTGGTCTTATCGTCTCCCCATCCTGCCTTGGTTGCGAGGGTTTTAAATATAATTACGTATTTGGACGTTAGTTCTTTCTACTGCAACTGTAGGATTTGTTAGGCTGCCGATCGTTCTTATCTGGGTTACTAAAGTTGTCGTGGATCTTATCTTTAAAGTTGGCATATAAGGAGAAAATTTCATTAGTGGATTTCTTTTTATCCAACTCCCCTGTTTCTAGGTAATCTTTTATAATAAGCTCGAACCAATTAGCTACGTTTCCCATTAAACACGTTCCTACCGTAAGTACCTAACCGGCTGGCTCGCTAAGGGGGAAAAAACGAAGGTAAATTCGTACTTACGTTAAAAAGGTTCGAAGGTTACCTTTACCGTCGTACAGTTCTAGTTTCCTAGGTTTTATTTTGGTAATAATAGTTGAAGTAAGCGGCATAACTTTAGCTTGGTTCACAAGCTGCTAAACCTCCGCCTCGAGCTCCCGAATTCTGGCCTGAAGCTGTTAAGTAAGGGTTTCGTAAATGCTGGTCGACATTTTGGCGATATTACTTAAAGTCGAACGATATTACTAAACAAAAGCTTATAACGTATAACGGCTAAGGTTTAAACTAACTATTAAACCTTAAGTCGACGGGTTTATATTAGCAGAAATATCGTAAGATTTTAAATAATAAGATAACTAGTTACATTTCGTAATACCAAAGGTATTTTAGGTAACGAAAATTATATAACAAGTTTCTGCTATCTGTACTATGGAAATAATAAACGTATATATTTGCATTACGCTCCTTTACGCTTCACAAAAGCGATTCAGAACTTTTTATTTAGTTACATCGCGCTCCTTTACGCTTTATAGAAGCGATTCGGAGCGCGTTACGTAAGGTGATCCACTTGGACCTTGTTTTGGTCTTAGGGCGACCGTTTCTGAGACCTCTACCTGGTTGGGTCGTAACATTATCGCGCTACCGCTTAAGGGTTTTATTTCCTTTAAAACGTATTTAGCGAAAGTAACGGTTATTTTGGATTTAAAAGTACTTCTAAAAACTATAAAACTAATTGTTAAAATATTGGTCCTTATTTACGTAAGTAGTTAAAATTAGCTAAAAAATATATGCAGATATAACGGTAACGTAAAAAAACCGCTTAGTATAAAAGAAGAACATGGAAAGAAATAGATATAATAATAAAAAACGAACAAATTTAAATTTTTAATCACCGGGATAGTAACAACCTTTTATACTCCTATAAAAAATAGGTAAAAAACCCGAAAAGGTTATAAAACGACGTTACCTTACGGGATTACGTAACCAAAATATTTAAGGGGTTCCCTTTTGGGGCTAAATCTAATCCCTTATTTTACCGCTTTTAATTTATTAACTCGGCTTATAATCCTCGCGAAAAGTAAATAAGTATTCCTGAAAATTTATACTTATCTTATAAGACAACTTAAGGTTGCGATAATCATATATACGCCGGCCCGATCGTCGAGCAACGCGGTCGGAACGGGCTCCCAAGGGCAAGATGATTAGCATTGGGAATAGCTATAACTAAACCCGTAGCTGTCTGCCTTAGGTGCTGGCTTAGAGGCCAATTACATAATACGCGAACCTCGAGCCGACCATCTCTGCCCCTGGCTTGCGTCCTCCTCTTCCAAGAGCGACTGATCTGTTAAAAAAAAATACTACGTCGTCCGCCGAAACGAAAGCCGGCTTTCGATTGTTAAGGTATTTTCGCCACACCCTGCCCTTTCCCGTTGCAACTCCGACAACTTTTCGACCGCTTGGCCTAACTGTCATAATGCTACGACAGCCACTTGGTGATATCCCGATTTGCGGCGTAGATCGCGATCCTTACACCAGACGTTACATTCGCTCGCTCCTTAGATATCTAAAAAATGCCCTAGTTGCTATTAGTATCAATGACAAAGTAAAGGGTGAGGAGGAAGTGAAAATGGAGCATGTCAGTACTGATAATCCACAGTGGAAGAGAACTCCCTGTTTGCCGACTGTGCCAAATGTGGTATAGTGCATTCATGGCAGACTTCTTGAGCTGAACATACGGGATACACCGATGTTCGTCGCCAATTTGGAATAAGTATTTTCATGTCGCATATTACCACGCCTTATGTTATGTTCTATTTTAAGTGCATATGATTTGTAGGGATCTCCTTTAGCCTGTTTCGGCGACCTACGAGAGCAGCGTCCAATTGTCATTGCCTTTCGCGTCGGCCTCGGCGCCGCTGTCGAGCAGCAGCTGCACAATCTCCTTGTGCCCGTTTCTGGCGGCCCATGAAAGCGGTGTCTTGCCATAATTATCTTTCGAGTCGATCTCGGCGCCCTTGTTGAGCAGCAGCTGCACGATCTCCTTATGCCCGTTTTCGGCGGCCCATGAAAGCGGCGTCCGGCCACCATAATTATTTTTCGCATCAGCCCCCGCGCCTCTGTCGAGCAGTAGCTGCACGATCTCCTTGTGCCCATTGCTGGCGGCCTACAACAGCGGCGTCCCGCCATAATTATCTTTCGCGTCGGCCTCGGCGCCGATGTTGAGGAGCAGCTGGACGATCTCCTTATGCCCGTTTTCGGCGGCCCATGAAAGCGGCGTCCGGCCATAATTATCTTTCGCGTCGGCCTCGGCGCCCTTGTCGAGCAGCAGCTGTACGACCTCCCTGTGCCCCTTCCCGGCGGCCCGTGAAAGCGGCGTCCGGCCATAATTATCTTTCGCGTTGGCCTCGGCGTCCTTGTCGAGCAGCAGCTGCACGATCTTCTTGTGCCCGTTCTCGGCGGCCCACGAAAGCGGTGTCTGCCCCTTGCGAACAGCAAAATCTCGCCCGTACTCCAGCCGAGCAATGATGTCATCCCTTGACGGGTTGTGCTCCAATTGTAAAAGAGCTATAACCGCATCTCGATGGCCATTAGCCGGGGCAGCGAAAAGGGGGTATTGATATCGGTTCCCTTGTTTATGGAATTCCTCCAGATCGTAATAAAGCACCGCGTTTATAAGTCTTGCTAGGTTGGTTTCGGCAAGAACATATAAAATACATGTGGATAGTATATAACGGCGGTCTTCGAATATCTCGAAAATGTTATTGAGGTTGATCCAGGACCCGAGGTTAAATACTTTCAAGAAGTTGATTTGAGGTAACCCAGTATCCCGCCGGTATAACTCAGTTGCAGCCATATCGGCATGATACAAGACATTGCGGGTTGCATATTCAAGTAAAGGGAACTTTTGGGACGCCAGACCTCGGCTACACTTGGAGATATCCATCTGCATGTAGGTGTAACAGCACTCTTTCAATCGATCGTGACTTATGCTTGAAAAATCTCTCGCCAGGTCTGGCCACAGTTCGTAAAGACCATTATCCTTGATCAGGAAATCAGGCACCGATTCGTGTATGAATTGGACAGTTTGATCTATGGATTTGGTAACCTCAGCAAGTCCTTTGGAAGAACTTAGGACGAATAGGCTCATGTCGGCAGTACTGATATATTCAGGATTCCATTCAACCGTAGCCTGCTCTGGTTCCAATCCAGACACGACTGCAAAATAAAACTCTGCGCAACGTAAGGGACGCTTTGCGTAAAGCATCCACTGAATGCAAAGCAGCAGATCGGCCATATTTTCATTATCTTTCGTCAAAATATCTTTAAACAAGTCGCTAAGTTTGGCCGGAATCTCTTGGAGCCTTTTCTTTACTGCAAAATAGCGACCTCTGGAAAACTCCTTATTAAGAATGTCGACAACAAGAACAGCCCACATGAAGACGCCGGCTGCCTTTCGAAGGATCTCGGTCCCAATTTCATTAACGAACTTGCCCGTCCCAGTTGTCAGTTTATTTCGTACATATCTTTCCAGGTCTTGTCCGTAACCGACCTGGTCTTCTAGAATCAATTGCCGACCATGCTGGATGTCAATGTGTGGATAATGACGGCTAGAGAAACAGATGTACAGCTTGGCCTTAGTCTCAAAGCTGTGCTGTCCAAGGATCTCAAAATCTTCTATCATTCTCCGGACTGGGTCTTCGCCGCATTCGTCAAGGGCGTCAATAAAGCATGTCAAAGATTGGTCGAGGCGCCTTAGAGCATAACCGAAAAGGTTGCAGAGCATCTGGGTTTCCCATGTGAAAGAGGGGCGCTGATGTTGAAAGACGAGATCTGGATCATCCAGCACTTCCTGAAGACCCGGCAGTTTGTCGAATAACTGCACTAATAAGGATCGGTACATTCCTGCCGTCGACTTTTCAAGCTCGTCTCCTCTTGCATTGTAAAAAAATGAAACTACAAGCCCATTATGAAAGGTCTTTTTCGTTGCTTGTGAATAGGCGAACTTTATCAAGGTCGACCTCCCGGCACCAGGCTTTCCCTTGATCCATAGGAGCCCATTGTGTTGGCTGAACTTGGTGGGATCTAGCCAATCCACATAGTCAGGGTGTTGCAGCAACCATTCGCATGTTTTCTTGTGGGCCGCCTTAACATTGGCCTGTCGAGAACCGATCTGTTCAAACATAAGGGAATCTAATATCTTTTTCCGCCGGGCTAATATCGTCTTTAACCGGGCTAATATCTTCGACCGGGCTGATATCTTTTTCCACCGGGTAAATATCTCTTTCCGCCGGGCTTCGCGCTGATCTCGTAACGCCAACTCTCCTACAAACTTGTAAGCGAAATTGAATAATGTAAGCCAGGTAGGAACATACCAGAAGGAGAGGGGTTTGTAATAATCGGTATCCTTTGGGTGTCGGTCGGATGTATCACGGAAAGCAACTCCTTGGCATATGCTGCAGCGGTGGCAGCTGCGTATTTTTGCCATTGCTTGTTCTTGTGGGAGTCGGAATAATCACAAATCCCACGGATAACTAAGCATGGAAAGTTATCCATCAACCCTGCAGCCTCCATCTCGAAGCAAAGAATGGCGAGTTCCTGTGCTAGTCGATCCCTCGTCTTTCCATGTTTCATGACTTGGTTTCCGGATGCGATAACTCCGTAATAAATCTTTGGGTTGTTATTATCTCGGGAAGATCGTTCCAGCAGTTTCGATTCGTCGCAACGGTCGCAGGTGATCATCGATTCAATATGGTCATAGCCGCTGTTAAACAACCGATCTGGAAGCGAACTCGGGCGAACGTATTGACTCATACGCGGATTTCGTCGGAACATTTCGGACAGAATCGAGGGTATCCTGCTAGGTTCTAATTCATGATTTGACCGAAGCTTGGTGACGGCTGTCATGACCGGGGGTGGAGGTTTGCGCGGAATGCCTGTTCGATGGAAACGGCCATCTTGCATAGTCTTCCCCATATCGTGCTGCCAGACTTCTGTACTAACCACCACATCGCCAAGTCGTACGTCTGCTTTTCCAGGGACGCCACCACCGATGCCGACCATCAGGCGCACGCGTATGGAGGGGAAGGTCCGGTCCATGTGGTTAGCTACGGTCGCCGCGTTGTTCGTACCGTATGCATTTGCTGGCAGACTCGCGATAACGATATTGTGGCGACTAATGTTACCAACCGTATATGTATTGCTGTCATTAGGGTGCTTCGGCAGGCTGTCATGAACATTGTCTAGCATGGCCTCTGCAGCGGCCATCTCAATATGAAGCGCACATATCCAACCGACGGTGTAATCGTCATGCGACAATCTTGTCAGGCTTCGTTCTCGTATACGGTCGAGGTGTCCATCGTGATCTTCATGGCCAAATCTTCTTCGTTTAGAATCGCCGGGCGCTGCGATCTCGTTATCGGTATCGACGCGATCCCTCTTCCTACGGGCGGGACCATTCATTATTGAGAAACCGCCGGATTTATGATATATGCATACGGCCGATCTTAGATAGCCTTAGTGGGTTCCGATAGGAATTGAATGCCCCAACTGAGGCAACCCAGATTGTGAAAGTCAAATTTGTCCAAGCAGGAATTGTTTATTTCGACGATGAAATTAAGCTGTGAAAAGAGGAGATGTGTGCCTTGCAGATTTTGCCTACGAGACTGACTGACTAACCGACAGGGGCGCTGGCTGATGTCCATAGCCAACACAGTCATTCAACATAGCCGCCGCCATAGCCGCAACGACCAATTGTCGCAATGCTGATATGCCCAATTACTTATTGATGCATGGCGTGCATGACCTGATATATCAGTAATCGGTAATTGCACCTATTTCAGCAATAGTCAAGGTTACCAAAGCTGAGCAACACCTTATGATAAAAATTCATAACGATAAAGCATATCAAGTACACTATTAAGTTCAAGACGAAATAAAGGGATATTGATTTCGCGGCTGCTTCCGCTGTGAGCCTTTCCGATAGATACTTTCCCCGCTACGGTTTTAAGGAATAAATGCTTGCCGGTAACTTAGTGGATATTCTATGTTAAGGCTACCAGGCAAGCCCCTAAAGTCTAAGTTAGTCTTAACAGATAACGCGACGCGCATAGGCTCAAGACGTGATACGATTATTTAACAACGCGCCAAGCGAGAAAATGTTATCCCATGTTCGGAATCCAGAATGTACCGGAGCAACCCTGGCTGGGAGCAATACTTACTCTCATTTCGAATCAAAGTGTCGGGGCCCCACTTCGCTGCTGAATCACACACCTTTTTTTCAACACAACCGTTAACTTTGGATCTATTCGAGTTTTAAAGCGATATATCTTAACAACTAAAAGGCTGTGAACGTACAGCCAGATATAGTTATGTAGGCCTCGTCGAGGGCTACATTTTGATACCGGGTATACCTTTATAACTACTATATTCGATAAAAAACAGGTCTTTAAATAATAATTTTGCGATTATGTTATACGAATCTTTTAATAACTTCGCCAATATAACAGTTATAAAGGTGCATAGGGTATCATTATGTAGCCCTCGACGAGGGCTACATGATGATATATAGCTGCATGCTAACAGCTTTTTGGTTATTACGATATATCACTTTGAAGTCCTATATATCCAAAATTTATCACTTCGAACGACTTTAAAGGAATTTCTTATACGTAATAGCAATTAGAAATGTCAAAAGGCTTAATAAGGGGTTAACCCAGTACCAGCCCCGCGTTAAACCTTTTTAATAAGGCTTGCCCGCCGTTAGCTTAAAAAGAACAACCCCGCATTAAACCTTCTTTAGTAAGGCGTTTCAAATTGCTATTACGTACAAGAAATTCCTTCGAAGTCGTTTCAAATGATCAGTTTTGGATATATATAGCTTCAAAGCGGTATATCGTAACGACCAAAAGACTGTTAACGTGCAGCTATATATCATCATGTAGCCCTCGTCGAGGGCTACATAATGATACCCTATGCACCTTTATAACTGTTATATTGGCGAAGTTATTAAAAGATTCGTATAACATAATCGCAAAATTATTATTTAAAGACCTGTTTTTTATCGAATATAGTAGTTATAAAGGTATACCCGGTATCAAAATGTAGCCCTCGACGAGGCCTACATAACTATATCTGGCTGTACGTTCACAGCCTTTTAGTTGTTAAGATATATCGCTTGAATGCTTATAGCGAAGTCGAAAGTTGCGTTGCAAAAAAGGTGTGTGATTCAGAAGCTAAGTGGGGCCCCGACACTTTGATTCGAAATGAGAGTAGCTCGGATCTTCTTGGTGGGAAGTACGCCTAAATTTCTGGGTGTGCATTCAACCGGCGAGTTAATAAGCTCAATTTTGTATCTCGGGTAAAGGGGACCATTCTGTTAGATATAGGGGATGTCAGTTGCGTTGTTGTATTCCGCTAATTGTGCAGTTTCTCAGTACGCGTACAGCTTTTGTGTAGCCTAGCAACGGAACAATTATCCTCCGATCAGAGCGTAGCTAGGGTGCTTTAGCACCCTGGCTAGCTGACACATTCTGTGCCCATTCTTATTCTGGTTGGCAACTTTGCCTTCTTTCACTAGATAAAAGCGTTCGCAGTAGTCTTCGTCTAATAGATGCATTGCCGCTACCACTTGTAGTAACTCGCCTGTGACATTGTTGGGCATTAGATCTGGAGGTTTTGGGCTGTCTTCTCTACGGACCGAATACTGACATCGAGCTAACGCAGACGAATTTATGCTTTGAAATGGAGGCTTGCTGCCAGTAGGGGAGGTCGAGCTATTCGACGAACACGGGAAAGCGAGGAGTTCTAGACAGCACGGGGTAAACGCGAGAGAGGCTTTAAGTATGTACAGGCAATGTTCGATTAATGTGAAAATATCCCTGGCTTTGCCTGCAGCTTTTTCAGCGTCTCCTATCTGGTTCAACTGCCCGTTCTCCTTAAAAGCGTTGCTATTTTCTGCAGATCAGGCTTGATGGTACCCCGCAACCCCACCCCTGCTCTTAGGTACGTACTTTTACATTTA
Source organism: Monosporascus sp. 5C6A (assembly GCA_004155035.1). Classification (NCBI taxonomy): domain Eukaryota; kingdom Fungi; phylum Ascomycota; class Sordariomycetes; order Xylariales; genus Monosporascus; species Monosporascus sp. 5C6A. The sequence goes on along the minus strand of QJOB01000174.1, from coordinate 53,434 downwards.
GCTAATTAACGCGTCGAACACGCCTCCGCGTTTTTTTATTCAAGTGTTTTAGCAGGCCACCTTTTCTTTATACGCTGGGTGGCCAATAATCTTTTTATTACTGTCACAATTAGGCAGATTGCAAGGAACGTATGCATAAGGTATGGGAAGTATAAATTGCTATGGATAATTATAGCTTTAGAAAGCAGTAATTAAAAGGCTTTATATATATTTATGGAAACCCTGGAAGCTTTTTTCCGGAATACTAAAGGGTTTAATAACTAAGCAAATAACCCTTATTGTGCGACATATCCCTTAAATAAAAAAATATTCCTTTAAATCTGCTATTTCGTAGCTTTAGTAGTTCTTAAATTAATATATTAACAAAACAATAAGCTGTATACGCGTTAGATAATTTGGATAAAAAAGTTATTATAATTCTTTTCCCTTTTTATTACCTGTAATAATAAGTAACGTATGGTAAGTTTACGTTTAACGTACGCGCACTTATCTAAATTTTAAAAGCGTTATAACGTTTTTTTTTCTTTCCTCGGTTTTAATAATAATTTCGTATACGCCTTAAAACTCGGGAAAAAAATTACGAAGCTAACGATAAGTTACAAATCATCCTTACTATTATTATCATTATTATTACTGTTAGCAGTCACAGTGATCAAATGCAGGAAGCTGGCGAGTTCTGTATACGATGGTTCTCTATCTGTTCTGATGGACAAATCTAGTCCGTGGCAGTCGCCTTAAGTATATGATTTAGGCGGTCAAAGGGGAAGCGGTGGATAAGACATGTCGTAGGCTGCATCCTGCAGCCTTATACCGACAAAGCCTTCCAGCCTGTAATACTTGAAAGTACCAAATGCCGATACGCCTTTTTGCGTTAGGTGATTACGGCTGGGAAGTCCGAAAAGTCCAAAAACAAATCCAAATCCAATTAATCTGTATAGAGTTCGAACCTGTGCTTACTTACGTTATATTCTTTCGAGTTTGAAATTCTGTATAAACCTTTCGAAATCCGTTCTGTTAAGTAGCTTCGTAAGTTTATCAGCTGGGTTATGTCGCGTAGCCACTGCACTAAAAGAACAGATTGTTAAGTGCAAGATCTTAGCTTGCTACTTAGCTGACAGGTTATTCTTACTTTCCACGTATTAGAAACTAATATTGCCGTTCCGTACCTTTTAACGGACGTAATGGTATTCTATCTTGATATACGTTTTTTCGCGATATTTAGGTTTCTATTACTTACTTAAGTGTCCCTATATTATCCTTTAAAATGAGAATAGGGCCTTTCGGTATAAGCCCTAGTTTTATTAGGAAATTCCTAATTCCAGCTGCTTCCATTGCAGCTGTACCGGCTTTAACGTACTTTGCTTTTGTGGTATACCTCGTAATAATACCTTGTAGCTTTGAAAGCTAAGATATAGGTGCTTCAGCTATGAATAATATATATCTTGTAATAAATTTAGCTGATCTTTTATTTACAAAGCTTATATTTATTATTCCGAATAGTTTTAGGTCGTTATATTGTAAGTATGGATGGCTTTGTTCCAGCTTTCGGTACCGAAACGACAGGTTTGCTATATTATTTAGGTATCGTGGCAATTTCTTAATACATTCCTGATACCTTAGAAAAAGGTTCCCCATGAATTTAGCCCAAGTCGACGTGGCAAACATTATATTAAGTCTGGTAATGCAACTAAAGAAGTTGAATTTCCTTACCAGGTTTGCGTATTCGAAAGTGTTTTCCTTGCTAGCTACGCCGTCGTATTTTATAGCGTACTTTAAATAATTCTTAATAAATGGAGTGGGCTTCTTTTTTATCTCGTTTAGGCCGATTGAATTTAGTCACTTCTCGATATATTGTTGTTAGTTTAGCCTAACGTTTCCAGTTGGTAAGAAACGGATAAGCCGTACGCCTAGGTACCAGTCCGTATTACCCAAATCCTTGATAGGTACGTTTTTAGCCATCTTTTTCGCGGCGTTCTTAAGGCGTTCCCTGCCAGTTCCGAAAAGTAGGAAGTTATTTACATATAATGAGATAACGTTCCTTATCTTTACGTTATGGTAAATTACGTCGTCCGAAATTAACGGCAAAAAGTTTAGCTTTGCAAGTAGCTCCTTAACTTTCTCCTGCCAGGTGGCTCCGACTTGTTTTAGGCCGTATAAGGGGTTTATTAACTTGATGATTATCTTAAGGAAATATCTGTATTTTTTCCTGTTTCCGGGTATGGCTCGAAATATTCCTTAAATATAACATATTGCTTTATGTAAATATTTTCCTTTAGGTTGTTATTTAGGTACGTTGCAATGAAATTAATCTGTATAATGTGCTATCTTAAATGGGCTGTAAGGGCTATTAAAATTCTCCAATGTATAGCTTTTGCGGTGCTTGCAGTTATTTCGTTATGGTCGATACCTTTCTGTTAGGTAAAGCTTTTGGCGTAAATACGGGCCTTGTACTTATCTAGCTTTTTTGTAGACGTATATTTCTTTCTTAGCACCTATTTGGCATTAATTAAATGTTTATGGGCCTTATTAGCCATTATTGTTAGCATTTGGGTGCTTTCAGGTGTTGCAGGCTGGAAGGCTTTGTCGGTGTAGGGCTGCAGGATGCAGCCTGCAACATGCCTTGTCCACCGCCCATCCTTTGACCGCCTAATCATGTACTTAAGGCGATTGCCCACGGACTAGATTTGTCCATTCAGAGCAGATAGAGAACCATCGCACACAGAACTCGCCAGCTTCCTGCATTTGATCACTGTGACTGCTGACAATTATAAAATAAAAGGTTCCACGCGAAAGGTTTTCCTTAATTTCTATAAAAATTGCTTTAAGCCATTTCTTTCGTTCTGGACTTTTTATAGTTTTTTTTAATAACGGGCCGTCGTCGACTGTAACATATTTATAGCTCTTAACAAAATTGTCGTCGTCACTTAGCAGTAGGAAGCTTTGGAGCCCTTCTGGATCGCAATCGCCCTCTTGGGTTAAAACTAACTTCAGTTCGCGCATTAGCTTAAAGGCTTCATCCGGGGCTTCTAGGGCGTACAACTCTGGAACTGTCTTCTTGGAACGCCCTTTTTTACGCTTAATCTCCTTGGTCTCCTGGTCTGTATTATCCTCCGAAATAACGTTATCGTCTTTGTTCTTTATTCCAACGCCCTTTTGCTTTTAACGGTATCTTAAACGTTTTTGTACAGGCTATAAAAGTGATCAAATGATATCCCTTGGGTTAAAGGGCTATCCTGGCTCTTCCAGGTCTTTGTAAATTGTAATATATGGTATAGTAAGCATTCTGCCGCCTTCTAGCAGCTACACTTTGTAATTATAGATATCCTAATAGCTCAATAGCATGCTTTTTATTCCACAGGCTGCTAACTTCTCTAATTTAATCCTGTAATTCTTATCGATTAGGACGGTATACTTGCTACCAAGGATTCGAAGGTAACTATTATTAGGTTTGTAAGATCCTTTAAGGTTAAATGCTTTCTCACAACACTTTAATTGTATCATATTTTTTACTATAAACTGTCTAATCCTGTTAATCGTATACGTTATAGCTTTCATAATAAAGTCCCAAAAGCAGGTAGGTATTTTCATCTGGACGGAGGTTACACAGGTTTTATCTTAAAGGAACTATATGCCCTTTTTTGCAACGCCATTCTAATACTGGTTATGGGAGCTGGAAATTACCAGTTCGATGCCCTTCACTACGCAGAACTTTTTAATAATTCTTATACCGAATTCTCTACCGCTGTTAAAGCGTAGGATTTGTACTGTTTTTCTTCTGCCTTTTGGAAAAGTCGCTTTTAAACGCCTGGCAATGCGGGTAATATATACATATAGGTTATTCTATACCTTATTCTTGGTTTTAAACAAATAATACTTTCTGCAACGGGAAAAATCGTTTGTAATAAGACCGAAATAGCCCTTATTTTCGATGCTAACAGGCTTAACGGAATCCACATTCCACCAAATAATCGTTTTTACGAATGTTACTTTCCTTTAGGGGTTTATAGAAGGGATTTTCCGTATCTTTCCTTCGTTACAAGCTATGTAAGGGAGCCCTTCTATTTCCTTAGGGTCTAAGTCTATTCCTGTGGACTTTTTAATGATGTAGTTATTAATCCCTCAGTTATTCCACTAATAACCTTTCTTTCGAAGCTATCAAAGTAATACGAAATTATAGGCGAATTGCTCGCAATAAACTACGTCATACAGCTACAGCGCTTTCGTACCGCTAAAGCTTCGAAATAACATATTAACTTTTCCGTACCCTTTAATCGAGACAAAACTGTTGTCTGCGTACACCCCGTCGCCTTATACGGTTAATCTGAAATTCAGGAACCTATTAACAACGTTAAAAACGTATATTATAAACCTTAAATTTAAAATAAACGAATTCCGTAAAGGGTAAAACGACAAGCTTATAGCAACCCGTTAATCAACAATTAAAAAGCACGCCAAGATTCGTCTTACTTCTTTTAGAAATTAATCTATCTTTTATATGGTTATTTTATCTATAAATTTAAATATTTAATTGATCTCTTTCTTTAAAAACTAATTAAAATCAATTCTTTTCTTAATTAAGTTAATTAAAACCACGTTAAAAATAAACCCTAACGAAACTTTATTCGAAAAGGCGTAATAACATTAAGACAGCCTGTAAAAAGGCCCTAAGTATGCCTTATAGCGCATTCTTTAAGCGTTTAACTCCTCGCATTTTCGCGTGCTAGTACTCCTATCCGTATTAAAACCTCCACGGCTATCTTGCTTCGGGCCTCGTTTAGGGGTTTTACTTGGCGGTTAACGGTTAAAAGGTCTGTTATCTTTCTAATTAAGATTATCCTAATCAGCAGGGTCTAGAAAAGCCCCGTAGAAAATCGGAAACGATACCTTTATATTTCGTAATATAAAGGGAAAATAAGTTATAATCCAGTAATCTAGAAAGTTAACTGCTACCTTTTCGTAACTAATCGTTCCACTATCGATCTTAGCCTTCTTTACTATTTGGAAAGTGGTTATCCAGGTTTCCATAACTAAAACCAAAGCTATATATAAATCGTTAACCTATATAACTGTTATTTTCGTTTCTGGAACGCCGTATCGTTATCCTTGGGCCATTATCTCTTGCTATTTCACAATCCATTCGTTTAACTTTTTACTTAACTTCGCGGCTTACTTTAGCCTTTCTCGGTATTTTCTTTAGGTATTAATTAGGAATCTGCTATCGTACACCTTACCGGATTCGGCTATTTTTACGTACTATTTTCGTAAGTTCTTCTCTAAAAAAAAGATATCTTTTTAATCGCTGGAAATACAGATTCCAGGACCCATTTCGTAAGGTCGTTAATATTCTTTCGAAAAGTATCGTATTTGCGATCCTTGTAAATATACGCCGTAAAGTCCTAATTATAAGCTTGTTTGCCTTCGGTCTTTATTTTTAAGGTATTTATTAAGTAACCCGGATAATCGATTTTTTCGAAGGTTTCTTTTAAAAATAAAAATAAAGCCGTTAAGGTATTGGTCCGCGTTATATAACAAATTCGTCTCTTCGGATAACAGGTTATATAGGGTTCTATAAGTTTAACAAGCCACTAAAATAACTAATCAAAATCGATAAAATCTCATATATCAGGCGCGCACGCTCTAAATTAAAATTCGCCTTTAAAGCGGTCCCAGTCCTTGGGTCCCTTATAAATAACAAAAAAAAATGAACGATACGGTCGCTATTGTTATTATCAAAGTATATTAAGATAATTATTACTGATATACAGCCTATATCGTCTTAACAACAGCTGATCAATTAATAATTGCTTAAATTAAACGAATAAAACTCTTAATTATCGGATATAAGGGATGTCAGTTGCGTTATTATATTCAGCTAATTGTGCAGCTTCTCAGTACGCGTACAGCTTTTGTATAGCCTAGCAACGGAACAATTATCTTCCGATCAGAGCGTAGCTAGGGTGCTTTAGCACCCTGGCTAGCTGACAATTCGGTATTGTAATAACGGCAGCGAGATTTATTCGGCTTTTCAACTTTTTCGAAATAAATTCGGAATTCGATATTGTACGTCCGGGACATTTTAAATAAATGAAAATAACCTTATTTCCCATACATATTAGCTGTAAAAGCGGGGAGGGCAAGATGGGAAGGTGGTATTACAGAGAGAAATAGAGTTGTAGGAAAGCGTATACGCCATTAAAAGGTTCCTTTGCGAATTATACGGTATTATACGTACTTTTTCAATGATTCGGAATAATTCCGAATTATACGCTTATTTAGAAATGCTAGGTGTGCTATCGCATATTAACTACACAAGGATATGCTCTGATCGAAGGATAATTGTTCCATTGCTAGGCTACACAAAAGCAATACGCGTACTGAAAAGCTGCGCAATTAGCTGAATACAACAACGCAACTGACATCCCCTATATCCGATATATACCAACTACAGAAGGCTACGTTCTGATCGGAGGATAATTGTTCCGTTGCTAGGCTACACAAAAGCAGTGCGTACTATGTATACGAAGCACTTACGCAATTAGCTGAATACAACAACGTAACTGAGATCCCCTATATCTGACATAATTGTAACGAACCTGTCATACATCCACCTGGAAGTATGAGCAATATCCGAAAAGGGTCTTGATTTGCAGGTAACAATATGGCGAAAAATAATTCAATGTGTTCGTTAAAGAGATTTAAAGTACTCTTCCCTCAATCAGAAAACGGTGCAGTTACCTCTGGTTAAGAGCTTAGATTAATAGCTAAGGAGCGAAACTATTTTTGAAGCTATTTACAAAGGAAACTGGTCCATTATATATACTCCTTCTAATCCCATCATGGTATTGGGTAATCTATGTGATCGGACAGATCACATAAATCATGGTATTGAGTGATCTAGACGACCGAGTAGATCACACTAAGTCACGTGACCCAGAATGGGCCCTAGTCCCGGCAGTGGGGTCCTCTCTGTGGAGCTGCCTCCAACAGGTTCGTAACAATAATTTACCGTTTTGAAGACGTACGCAACCGTTTCTATCCCAGCGTTACAGCCATTTCTTTCTGCTAATAGAGGATGCCTTATTATAAATCGCATTCATTATAAGTTAAAGGGAATTTATATAGTAATATTAGTATCTAACAACTTGTATTCTATAACGCAACCTTAATTCACCTTAAATTTAACATTTTATAAAGTAATGGCTATGAAAACGACGTCATTTAACGATATCGTCCAATTTTCATGGGGGGGAGGGGGGGGTTATGTAAGGAAGCTCATTTTGTGGGTCGTGCATAGCATGGAAGATGCCATTTTTAGGTCCCAAAACCTCCAGTCTTGGAAGCTTCTATACCGAGTAGGCATCATTTATACGCAAAATGGGTGCTGAGAAAGAAATATACGTCTATAGGAAAGCTGGACAAGTACAAGGCCCGTATTTGCGCCAGGGGATTTATCTAACGGAAAGAAATCGATTATAATGAAACAGCAGCGAGCACCGCAAGAGCTGTGCATTGGAGGATTTTAATGGCTCTTGCAGCCTATTTGCAAAGGTATATTATCCAGATCGATTTTATTGCAGCTTACCTAAATAATAACTTAAAGGAAGATATTTACATAAAGCAATTTGCCATATTCAAGGAGTATTTCGAAGCATACTCGAAAGATAGAAAAAAATACCAATATTTTCCTAAGAAGGTTATCTAGCTAATATCTAGGAATCCGGAGGTTCTCTCCAGCAAAAGTGGGTCCACCTCTATTCGAGGTGGCAAAAGGGGGCTACGCCATTTTTTATACCTTTTTATAACCTTCTATATCTTCCATATATTTCCATTTGATTAATAATGGAAATGATGGATTAATAATGGAATAATGGCTTAATAATCCGGGTTATTCGAATATATAAAGCCCAGTATTTTCAGGGCTATTGCAGATAGTCCATAGCTTTAAATACATTATTAATAAACACTTCCTAAGAAGTCACTTATTCCTTTTTAAATCTACCCTGTATCTTTTACTAATCTCTCCTGAGTACCTTTATTACTTCCTATAAGGTAGCCTCACTTGCTGTCGCATTCCAATTCTTACATAATAAACTCTCTGTATAGCCTAAAGCAAGCCGGAGTTACTTGGCAGGAAAGAGTTAAAGAGCTACTTATAAAGCTAGGCTTTTTACCATTAATTTCGGACGGCGCAATTTACTGTAACGTAAAGATAGGAGACGTTATTTCGTTATATATGGACGATTTCCTCTCTTTTCAGGGCTGGCAAGAAGCGCCTTGAAAACGTTGCGAAGAAGATAGCTAAGGACGTACCTATTAAGGAATTGGGAAACATAGATTGAGTACCTGGGGGTACGTTTTGTACGTTCCTCCCCGATTGGAAACGTTAGGCTGGACCAATAGCAGTATATTGAGAAGTTACTAAAGTTAGTCGGCCTGAACGAAATGCGAAAGAAACCTATCTTATTTATTAAGGATTACTTAAAGCACGTTATAAGATACGACGGTATAGCTAGTAAGGAAAACATTTTCGAATATGTAAGCCTGGTAGGGAAGTTAAACTTTTTTAGTTATATCACCAGACCTGATATAGCGTTTGCAACGTCGACTTAGATTAGGGTTATAGAGAACCCTTTTTAAGGCATTAGAAATATATTAAGAAACTGTTACGTTATTTAAACGGTACCGCAAACCTGTCGTTTCGGCACCGGAAGCTGGAATAAAGCCATTTGCATTTATTCTCGCAGAAAGGGCCCCCTATCTAGACCTTCAGGGATCATTCGGGGCAACGTTGATCCGTTCCGGAGCTCTAAAGCCCTATATGAGTGGATCACTTACACCAAGTGGGAACACAACTTTCTAGATTCCTAGATATCCTCAATTTATCCTCTAGAGCTGTGCAACTGCTTCCTAGTAAGTGTGACATTTATAATATAATGAATTAGGCTTATTCGGAATAGTGGATACAAGCTTTGCAGATAATTAAGAATTAGTTAAGTTCATTACAGGATACGTATTCTTTATGGCTGGAATACCTATATCTTGGCTTTCGAAACTACAGGGTATTGTTACGAAGTATATTATAGAAACAGAGTACGTTAAAGCCGGTATAGCTGCTACGGAGGCAGCAGGGACCAGGAATTTCCTAACAAAGCTAGAACTTATGCCCGAAGGCCCCATTTCTATTTTGGAAAACAATATAAGGGCATTTAAATAGGTGAAAGAAACCTAAGTGTTGCGAAGGAAGCGTTATATCAAAGTTAAATATTACTACGTACGATAGGAGGTCCAGGCAGAAAACATCAGCTTCCAGTACGTGGAAAGCAAGGATAACCTAAGTGATGGATTTACGAAGCCGGTTTATACGGAATTTAGGACTCGAAAAATTACAAGGAGGGTAGGCCCAAGATGGAACCATATACAGATTGATTGTTCTAGATTTGGATTTCTGAGTGTTTTCGGCGAGAACACCTAACGCAAAAGGGCGTGTCGGCATTTGGTGCTCTTAGGTGTTGCAGGCTGGAAGACTTTGTCGGTGTAAGGCTGCAAGATGCAGCCTGCGACATGCCTTATCTACCGCTTCCCTTTTAACCGCCCAATTATGTACTTAAGGCGATTGCCACGGACAGGATTTTTCCATTCAAGCATTTCAAAGAACCATCGTATAGAGATTTCGCCAGCTTACTGCATTTGATCACTGTAACTGCTAACAATACCAAATAATTCCTTACACGTATAACCTTTACCTTTAGGGGTTTGTAAATAATATTTTCCGTTTCTTACTTTCGTTAAACGTTATGCCAAAAATAAGTCCGTATCTTCGAAATTTATATCGATTTCCATAAGCCTTTTAATAATCTAAATTAATTGTTTAATGTTAAAATAATAAAGACAACGATACTAAAAGATAAGTTTTTTATAACTTCGTCCGTTATAAAACCCTTTTTATTTTTAAAAGCGCTTATAAGTAGTTGCTTTAAGTTATCGCCGTTTTTCTACCGAATACCGCCTTTAGCCCGTAATCTTATTATTAATTTTCGTCGTTCGTGGATTCTGGAGTTTTAATAACAGGTTCTGGCTTTTTTTATAAAGCTTTAAAAAAGCCTTTTCGAGGTACGTTAATCGTTATTAATTGAAACTTATTAATGTTTACCAAAATATTTTTATTTAAGTGATCTCCCTTTTCGTAATAACGTATCACACAAGCTCGCGGACCCTTTTTTGGCACTTCGCGATAACAAACTTAAATAAAACAACCACAACGCAATAAATCAATTCAAAATAATCGGATTCTTCGTCGCTAGTCGTATTTACAGCTTCCTTACAAGTACGCGCATTATGTCCGGGCTTGCTGCAGACGCTACATTTCCGTTCTTTCGTTTCAACCCTTTTACGACAATTACTCTCTGCTGCTATTGGCTGGGATTTTTCACCACCCCTTTTTTCTCGACCAGAAGAACTTGTCCCTTTTGTATAGTAAGTGTTCCTCTTTTTTGAAGACGTTTGTTTTTAGTTTTTCGGCGTTTGCTAAGAAAATGGTTAGTTTCGCGCAATTTAGCAGTTTTTTAAAAAGAACGTTTTCGTATAAAAGTATCAAGTTATTTTTTATTAAAAGATTAACCGATTTAACCATCTTTATCGACAAGTTCCTCTGGTAATTTTTAATTTTTCTTTGTAAATATTGTCCCCGTTTTTTTTGCTTTTTATATATTTCGAAAGGTTTTCAAAGGTGGGGAAAGAATGGAATCGGCGGAGGCAAGCGGCGAGACGGTCGGCGTAGGTACGGCTGGAGGAATTTCCAAATCGGAAAAAACGTTATTAAGATCGAATGAAACTAGTCCAGCTTTTACGAAACCGAACTTGATATTATCGGACGTTATAGCGGCTTTAAACGCGTCGTAAAAACCGGCGAGAAAATTTTCTTTTGAAATATAGGTATGGTAACATCGTATTAAAATCTCGATATAAAACGTATAAGCGCGTTTTAAAACGGAAAAGCAAAATACGTCAAAAGATTAAAACCGATACGAAGAATAAGAAGGTATATAAAACGTAATAATATCGTAATTCGCGCAATATTTTTCGAATTTTATCGAATAGTAAATTTTGTAGCCGTCGAGGATCAAAAGACGTTTCGTTCCTTTCGTACGCGTTCGAATATATTTATCGAAATGCTAAATTTATTTTAAACTTAATTCGTTCGTTATCCAGTTATTATAACTAATTCCGATCTTTTCATCGGCGGGTAATAGGTTGTCGCGATACCAGGATTTAAGGTAAGTTTTCCCCGCTAAAATAATAAATAGCGGTATAGCCTAATTTTACGAATTAATACCTTGTATAACTATAACCTATTCCCGATTACTTTGTTGCGCCTGTCTAGGTTTTCTACGTTTTTCGGCGCTTGTAATTACAATATTACATGCCATTAAAAACCCCATTAAAAAACCCGTTTTGTCGAAATTATAAATATCTTTTTTTGCAATGCCGTATTTTGCGATTGTAACTCGAATTAGCTCGAACTACTTGCGAAATACCTTTGGATTTTCGTATAATACCCTTTGATAATCCATTTTCCGATTTAAACGCGTTTGGAGTTTTTTTTTTGCCGTCGTACAAAGTTCGACGCCTAGTTAACTCCGACGCGATCGGCGACGCGCTGGGCTAGCAACAAATTTGCCATATCTTTAACATGTTGAAGCCGGATAGGAAACGCTCGCGTATCAAGATTAAGGAATTTTTCGACAATGGATTTCTCTTCGGTCGGCATCAATTTTCGCAAATGAGAGACAATATCGGTTCGGGCGCGTCTACCGTGAAGTCGAGCTTTCAAGGTCGTTTCGGCAACATCGTATATAGAACTAAGCTTTTTATAACTAAGTTTTAAGTCTTGTTTTTTAGCCTAAACGGCTAGGTTCATTCTGGATTCATTTATAAAACGTTTCATAACGTTAATGTCGAGTAATAAACAAATGAAGTTAAGTAATTGAAGTGTAAGCAAAAACGGTCCGCGAGCTTGTGTAGTACGTTATATCTTTTTAAAGAATATTTTTAAAGGAAAGTTATTAATATATAACGTATATTTTATTAGGGTTTTGTTATTTATTCTCGAAAACATTTTAAGGCCTATTTTAGTTTTCTAATAGAAATAGCTAATATTAGTTTATTACCCGTTATAATGTAAATTCCCTTAAACTTAATATATAATATAAATCTTTTTGAAATTCTTAGTATTATTCGTAATGTTAACGTTCGCTTTCAAGTCTTACAGCAACTTATCTTTATCGTCGCTTATGGATAAATGGACATAAAGAAATATAGGGTTTTTATTAATAGTTGCTTTAAGAGATTTAATTATTAAAGTTTTAACGTATTCGACTTTTATAGCTTTAGCGTATTCGATTGCTGTAGTTTTAACGTATTCGATTGCTGTAGCTGTTATCACTTTAGCATACTCGACCGCTGTAGCTTTCTTTCCGACAGTTGCTTTAGGGTATTTAGCCATTGTAATGTTATATTACTGCATCAGCTATTAAAGCTGTTTATTATTGGCTTTGGCGTTAAATGTTCTTTTATTAAAGTGATATACGTCTTCTAGACCTCTAGGAATAAATTGTTCCTCGCCCTAGTCACCGCCTTTAGTATTGCGAAAGTTGTTGCTTTGATTATTATTGCTGTTGCTTTCTTAACGTTAGCCCCTTTTATCTTTTCTTCCTTTACCGTTCTTTTGGTTTTATTGCTTAAGGCAGTTTTTAGCTAGGTGCTTATATTTATCGTAATTAAAGAAAAGGGGGTTCCCATTTTTGTTTCATATAAGCTTGTTATTTTTATTGTTAATGCTTTTGCTTTTGCATTTTTAGATATTACGAGATTTTCCGTTTTTTTTCTTATTGCTAGAAAGCTTATAAAATTTGTTATTAAAGTCGTTAATTAATTACTAGAAGAAGTAGTCCGTCTGCCGCAGTATTAATAGCATAGTTTTGTATTAACTGCCAGCGCGATTTTTTATAATAGTAAAGAATATGGTAATAGACTTTTCGATCTTAACCTTTATACCATAGCCTTTAACCTTTCGAAGAAGCTTTTAAAACTTGATAGTAAATTATACCGGGTTTTTATTGTCGTATATAATTTTGTTTAGTTTCTTTCAAATGGACCTTTATCTGGTTTTGCTTATTATAGCGTAAATCTTCCGGAAGATCTTTAATATTTTCGTTCCTTTTTAGTACTTATAATTAATTTAAAAAACGCCCTTTTGTAGGTTTTGGTAATAACTTTAGCAAAACGTAGTTGATTTATTTACTTTACCTTTATACTTTCCTTATAGCTAATCTTTTTAAGTATAAAACCTAAGGCGTTACTTTTAAGCTCCTAATTAACCTAACTTAATAGGTAATTTTTCTTATTTAACCTAAATTAAAGAGCTTTTAGCAAAGTTTATTATTTTTATTTCTGAACTTCTGTTTTAGGGGTTTATCTGCCCCGTTGGAATTATCCGAGCTCTTAAAGAAACTAGATAAATTGCTGAAAAGATTGTTCCTTTTTTTATGACGTTTTTTAACGGACATTTAAGATAAGTTTAAAAATAAAAATAAAAACTAAAAGTTAGTTAAATTATTAGGGTTGTTGCGTATGAAATTCCTTTTCTTAAATAGCCTTACCTTTTTACTTTTCGCTTTTTTTAAGGGGTTAGGTTTTTTAATAAACCACTTTCTAAACTTTGTTTTGCCTTTTTTTTCAAAAATTTAATTCTTTTTACATCGCTTTTTCCCATTATAACGGAAGCTTCCTGCGAACTATTCGCCCATATTTCGGGTTAAACGTTTTATAACGTTTTAAGCGTTTTCGTTTATGCATTCGCATTCCGTAACTTCCTTGGTTAAATCGTATCTATAAATTATATTATTATTTCCTTTAATTACATCCCTAGTTTTTAGATTTCTCGGTTTTAAAACCTTAGCTTTTAAACCTTTTTTTTTCAACTGTAGATATCTATTTTTCCAAATTTAAAAGTTCTGTTTAATATTATCTAAGGTATTTCCTAGGGATTTACAAAACTTGTTTAAATTTAATTGTGGGTTTTGTTTTTATATGGGTAAAGCTTTTAACTTATTCACTTTTAGCCGCTATTATTAAGGTAATAAATTATTTCCTATTAAAAATAGCCTTTAATCTTTATTTTCTCTTTCCTAGGGCTTCTGGGGCTTTTTGTTATTCTGTTTTTAGCTCTTTTTAAGGACGAAACTTTTATCGAATAAGTTATTAACTTTTAGCTTAGTAAGGAACTTTCCTAAGGTACGGCGTTGGTTTAATATCGTTAACTGTTATATAACTTTCTTTTAAATTATTAGCTTAAACGGCTATTTCTTAAACTTTACTTTTTTTTAATAATGACTTAGTTGTTACCGTAACCAGACTGTAATTAACCATTTCGTATAACGTATTACGGTTATTAATAATCAGAAGATATTACCATGTTAGCAGTCATAATGATAAAATACAGAAATCTGGCGTAGCTTTCTGTGTTGGTTCTCTGTTTCTAGGAAATGACAACTCTTGTCCGTGTGCGATCGCCCTTCTATGGACAAAGGGTGTCCCAGGCAGCACTCCTGCAGCCTGGGCCCACAAAGCCAGCCAGCAGGCAACACCTGTAAGTACCAATTGCCGACATATATACATAAATAATATCTGCCGGAAGGCGACAAGGAGTTAGCTACAACAATGTTTTGGAGTAGGGCAGCACTCTTTGTCTATCGTCACTTTGACCCAATCAGCTTCCACAGGAAAGGCTTCAGTTTGCCTTCTAGGGGGCTACAATACGCTTCAGCGTTAGTTGGCTTCTGTTTTAAGCTAATGACCCGCTAACAAATTGTTGCAGCTAACTCCTTGTCGCCTTTTGGCAGATAAATTGTTATTCCCCTTAATTCAACAAATGCACTATCGCGGATATATCGATTCAATCATTCTTGCTTATATACAAAGACAACACCAAGAAAAGCAAGTGAATGCTGTGCGATCCCTTAAAACATCGCCATGTTCCTCATGGCCCCGGAACTACTAGTCTCGCTAATAATAGTTTCTGCTGCAGCATCGATACCGGAAATCTTGCCAGTGCTAGTGGTGGTGTTGGACGCGGGCGTAAGGTTCTCCTCGGCCTTGAAGATATTGACGAGTCCCTTTCCACCACAGAATGTCTTCTTGTCGCCAGTGCATGGGGTATTACAGTCAGTCTGATTGCTCGCCCACTCGCCGCCAACGTAACTGCCGCACCAGCACTGGTTGCCCTCCTGCACGCCTGCAAAGCCGTAAGCCCGACGATAGCAGGTATTCTTGCACTTAGGGATAGATAAAGCTGCGTCTCCACCTGCCGGGCTTAGGTTTTTCTCAAGAATTGGCAGCTTGCTATCTTCGACATAACAGCCCATATCAGTCCAAAAGGTAGGAGAGGGACCCGGAGTAACTACGCCAGTCGTGGAGGTAGTAATTGTCGAGGATGAAGTTGTCGTCGTTACGGTATTGTTAAGTTTCTCCAGGGTAGCGATGCAGTAGGATTGATATTGCCATGGTTCGCAGTCGAGACTAACGGAAGGGTTCCATTTGTGGAACTCTTCAGGAGTGACACCGAAGTATTTACGTACTGCTTCGCATGATTCAATTTCGCTGTTGTTATACCACTCGATGCAATCCTGAGCTGTACCTGAGTCCCATTGAAGTGTCGGGTAGCCGGTACAACTGGTCTGGCGGGCGAACGCCACGAATAAGAGTAACAGAGAGGTTTTCATGGCAAAAAATGGTGCAAGTCAAAATTACTTGAGGAAACCGATGAAGAAATCGCGGTAAGGAGGATTGACAATGGGAATAGGAGTGGGGATACAATAGCCAGCTATTAGAGTTCAAAGGGGGAAAACATGGAAAATCTTCCCATGGCGCCAAGATAAGTCCATGAGGTTTTTTTTAACCTGTCAGCAGTCACAGTGATCAAATGCAGGAAGCTGGCGAGTTCTGTGTGCGATGGTTCTCTATCTGCTCTGAATGGACAAATCTAGTCCGTGGGCAATCGCCTTAAGTACATGATTGGGCGGTCAATGGATGGGCGGTGGACAAGGCTTGTCGCAGGCTGCATCCTGCAGCCCTACACCGACAAAAGCCTTCCAGCCTGCAACACCTGAAAGCACCAAATGCCGACATAACCAGCTGTAATCTAGAATCCGAGTCATCTGGGCACCACAGCGAAGATACTTCGAGGCACTTCCCAGGTGCTACGGTCAGGACGGGGAAAATCGTAGATAGGGCCTAATTGAGCTGTGATCCACTAATAAATAGTGGGCAACTGCCTATTCCCGTATCCGTCACCGAGGTTGTTGGTTGTCAGTCTGTTTAGCCCGCCGCCACTATGCTCCAAAGTGTCCTTTGTGACATTCATGGATCCAAGGGAACTTTCGGGAAGGCGAGTCGGACATCAGTGGCTAGACAACCGAACCAAGCAGTGCTATGCTACTTCTAGAGGGTCTAGATCCCACAGTGCAGCGGATCGTGGCTAGAAAGTTAGTATAAGCCCAGATTGGGAAAGTGATGGGACGAGCAAAATCCATTCCTGAAAGTATTGCCGAAAGCTGGGCCTGCCTCCGCCTGGCTCCAATCGGCTCTATTCCATACTCAGCATTTGCCGAAATCCATGGTTTCCCCATGATTGGCTATAAGCGTGGATCGAGCGCCACTACCGGGATACTAGTCTAGGCCGAGACACGTGCGTAGGGCGTCCTCATGGCCTAGACACGTCGCAAGGTGCATGAATAAAAAAAATTAAGAATCATAATCTTAATCAGCTGCGGCACGGGCTGACTAACCTGATAAAGATGCGGTCCGTGCACACACAGCTAGCTATTTTACTCCAACTAACGTTAAGTAGTCTAGATCTTATCCCAATACAACACACTTGCATCCTGAACTCTTGCTCTTCTTGCGGGTGCCTAAAATAGGTTCAGCACTGGAGCGTTACCCAAACGCAAGCGTTACTTCCATCTTGGCGTCATTCGGGGAATAAAGCCGCCAGTTGTCGGAATCATTCAGTGGAAAGTGGGGTGAAAGCGGAACACCAAGAATCCGGACTTCGCTGATGAGCGTCTAGGCTTTGATTGAAGCAACCGACTAATTACTGCCTCGGTCATCTTTTCCCATTTCACTCAAAAGTTACAAGCCTCCCATAACGCCGTTTACCCGCAACAGGCCCTGGCATAAGATTCAGCAGCATGACCACTTTCCATCAATTTTCACTTTTCCCATTCGAGCTTCGTGCTCGGATATGGGAACTGACAGTCGAACCCCGGACTGTCGAAGTCCGCGTCCTGCCCGAGGACAGGCAAACGGTCCCGCGTCTGGTCTCGCCAACGCCGGTGCCAGCAATATTACAGGCCTGCCACGAAGCCCGTAACCAGGGGCTGTACCAGCAAGCCTTCTCTGAGGTACAGATAGCTGTTTCCGATGCTGCTAAGCGGCGCTATGTCTGGCTGAACTTGGAGATTGATATGATTTCTATCGGGATGACTCCCTTTAGAGATTTTATACCAGTTGCACCGATGATTAAGCGACTTAAGTTTGAGCGCCCAAATTCGGAGGAATGGTTTTACCATCAGGAATCGAGAGAAATTGGTCATTTTATTAATGCAAAGGAAATCCATGTAATCTGTGAGGACGGCATGGAGGCGTGGCATAAGGCTTCGGAGGAGCACTTCTGGCCGTGCGCTAAGGAAAACTTGTTCTTTATTGATCCAGATGATGGTCGGATAATGACAAGCATCGAAATGGATAACCTATTTGACGAAAGGCTAAAGGAGGGATACAGACAAGTGGAAAAAGCAGATTAGAAAGCATGGGCCGAGATTATTGGATACGGCTACCCATATCGGTAACCGTCTCGGCTAGGAACAGCTTTTATTGAAAGAGTTCTGTAATAGCCCCGAATACACTCAACCCGTCCATACCGCCCTAGCTCAGTGCTTTCGACAACTCTGAGTTCGATCTGCTACCCGCTTATACGACCTGATTACCTGGTGGTGATCCCTGGCGCTTCTGTAATCCTTATCATCGTTTGTTCCGTGGTACCAATCATTGAGAAAATCTCGAATGTGTTTGTCGACATCAGCTACGCCGTTGGCTTTGGCTTGCTTGGCCGTCTCCTTCCAATCTACGGTTTCCCACACTTCGCCAGTCGCGGGATTTTTGCCCAAGTTCTGTGTGTGTATCGTCATCGTGCCGCCTAACGCTTTCCGTGCTGCATTGATGAGGTATGGGCCATGGTCTCCAGCCCGCGCAACGCTAATCTTCTCCCGGGTGTTGTCAAAACTCTCCCACAGATGCTTGTTGTTGTCGTTTTTCTTCCTCCACCATGCATCATTGGCTTTTTGACTGAGCTTCATGATGTAATAGTTGTATTCCCATGCACCCTTCATAGCTGCGTAGGGCGGGAAGTTGGGAACATGCGGGTTCTTACCCAGAGAGGTCGTGAAGATTTTATAACAATTCTTAGCTGTGGCTTCAGTATCCAGCCTTCCAGTGCTCTTATCAAGAACGGACCAGCTGGTTCCGCCAGAGGGCGCCTTGCCCAGATGAATCATGAGGTCGTCGAAATTACATCGGTTGCGACCTGAATTCTTCTTCGGTTCGCATGGATTCCATCGGCCGCATTGCTTGGTGTTCGCATTCGTCTTGGCGCATCCGAAGCCGATTGTTTGGTTCTATTCAGGGTTGAGCGCATCAATTTCGTAGGCCTGGAATAGCCACACGCGCTCAAGGCATCCTTGATATCCTCCAGCCCAGACGGCCATGGAAAGGTAAGAAAGAATGACGAAGAGAGAAACCCTCATAATTACAGCAGCCAAGGGGGACAGTATAGAAGAGTCGATAAGGCCGACGAGGGAGAGTCATCCGAGTCTTCAAGAGAGTAGAGGCTGGTTGATAATGATCCACGAGTTCGCTCCCAGATTCCAGTTTCGCAGCCGGAGTCTACGGTGGAACTGGATCACCCCATGTTCTACTCGGATCTGGACCTTTGGGCGGACTTTTTCGTTCCACTTCTGTTCATCTCGGCCGTAATACTTTTAGACTGTGCCGCACAATTTTTCCGCAGGGATATATCCCTCTTGCCAAAGGTCAAGGATACGGCGTATGTTGGTTACGGTAATTAAGTGAAATGTGGAACATCCCTGGCATGGACTATTCATTTTGCGCAGACTCATATAACATGAGGAGTACATGTATATACAAAGACATTTGATCTGTGGGCCTATCGAGGCGGAAGGCAACTTGGCGTCAGCAGAACAGTATCAACTCACGTCTATGCCGAGGCCATTCTTATTAGCTTTGAACTCAATATCTTGCCTAGCCACTCAAAGGCTTGGGCTGTGCCTTCAAACGTTGACTCCCCCAAAACTCAAGCCAGGCTCATCTGTGCTCAACCCCTTTCCTATGTGTCTCTTTCACCGTCTTGCATCTTCTCCTTCTGGTGCAAGAGACTCTTACTTCCTCTTAGAGAGCCTGCTTGCGCAGTATCTCGCTATCATGAAGGCTTCATTACGCCACTTACTCATTCCTTTTGCCCTCTTCGCTACTAGAGCTTTGGCGTCCGATTCCGATATCGAGATCTCGCGCCGGGCGGAAGATGACGCAGATCTTGAGGAGTGGCTTGCAGCAGCCAAGCGAGTGTCTCCTGATGCGCTCAAGAAGTGTCCCGTGTCATGTAGCAAGACTGGGAACAATACCTCTAGTGCTGGATGGTTCTTGTTCCCCGATGCTGCAAAGTTGGCGTCGTGTAACGAGACTATGCTGCTCAGCATGGTCGTCCAGCGTGAGTCTGAGGATAAAAACACCCAGACGGTCATCAGGGCATGCACAGCCAACTATGACTCGGGGGTGAAGCTCGCGTTCGTACCCGACGAGAAGAGGGCATCTCTTTGTTCAACCCCTAATCGAGTCCTGGAGGAGGCTTCCATCTACATGCACCAACCCCAAGCCGGCAGCAATGATGCCGAGTTTTCCGTCAATCATCTCCTGTCTGCTGGGCGTCAGATCACTAGCCATCTCGCATTACAAATGCCTTCCTGCACGAACAACGCGATGGAATTTGTCCACTTTCAATCATCAGTTATTGGTATCTTTGCTGGAGCAGAGATTCATCAGCACGGAGTGACGTAAGCAGCCCTGGTGGTTACTCCCTTCCATTTATGCCTGTCTTGGGAGTTTTCAGTTCCGAATGGAGAAGTGACTCCGAGTTGTTACTCCCGAGATGTCAATTTCTTTCCTGCAAGAATGAATTTCTAACCCCCCGGGCTGCAGCTCGGACGTTCTAAAGAACCTGCTGAAATACGCAGAAGACAATGCAGTCTCAAAGACCACTGTCGTTCAGCTATGTGGAGCCGAGGGCCGCGGCGCAGATTACAGCATTGGAATTGTTGCCGGCAGCGCAGAGAATCTTCCCCTTTATCCAAGAGGCTGTCAAGTCTTGGGCCGGTGGAAGATGTGTTTCTCAAGCCGATGCGGGAGAGCCTTGGATGTCAGTGACTTTACGCGTCCCCGTCCCCGTCGAGGCGAAGTCAAATAACAGCACTGATGTGACACCGGAATCATTTGCCACCACACCCGCCCACCTTGGGGCAAGGTCACGCCTTAGCATCAGGGCTGATTGCAGGACAGTCAAAGTTAAGGCTGGCGATGGCTGTTGGGCCGTGGCTGATAGGTGCAAGATAAGCCAAAGCGACTTGAAGCAGTATAATCGCGCAAATCTTTGCAGCACTCTTATTGTGGATGAAGTGGTCTGCTGTAGTAGCGGCACTTTACCCAGCACTTTACCACCTGGCAATGCGGATGGGACATGCAAGATAAGAGCCGTTATTAGTGGCGATAGTTGCGGCTCGCTAGCCTCTAAGTGCGGTATCAGCGCGGCTGACTTTATGAAGGTCAACCCCAAACCCAATCTTTGCTCGACTCTGGCCGAGGGCCAACGGGTCTGCTGCTCAAAGGGTAAGATGCCGGACCTGAAGCCCAAGCCCGATGCAAACGGAAACTGCGCTACGTATATGACCAAAAAGGACGATAACTGTTCCAAGATTGCGGCAGCCCGTGACCTGAACGTGACAGCCCTTGAGAGCTTTAACAAGAAGACTTGGGGCTGGAACGGTTGCAAACTACTCTATCCCGATTTTAAGATGTGTGTGAGCACGGGAAGCCCACCCATGCCTGCGAACGTTATAAAGCCGGTAGCAAACTCGCCATTTCCATCCATAGATGTGTAGCGTTCGCCCATGCCCCACGAGTTAAAGTATAATAAGCCCTGAGATCCGGGGAGAATAATCTCGCCTCCGTCGATGAGAACGATTAAGGTAAACAACTCGACTCGAACATTTTCCAGAATGATGTTAGGGTGGGGTCTACCGTTACGTAGTACGATAGGGTATGGTACGTTACGAAAATAAGAGTTTAACCCTTTCGTAAGTTTTGGGAAAATAAGATAAAACGGCATAACAGCTAAGTATGACACGTCAATCTGGACTTTGCGAATTTCTATTGTTGTCCAAGGTCCTGAGCTGTCCCTGCTTTACGCTGAGCCCGGGTGAGCCTGGGGTGAGCTTGTGGCACAGCTCAGGGGCCCCGTTTTTGGACACCCCCGGTTAAAGTTGCCATTTACCAAAATAGAAACAACCATGACAGGGATTTCTTTTAGTTACTCGATCTTGCGCGAGAAGCTTGTGAATTTAATCCATTTATAATTGTTGGATATCTCCTGGCTATACGAGCTGCGACATCTACGAAGCTTTAGCTTTTCGCTGTTAATATTCTAGCGTTATAAGCGCTCAGTTGTGAGAAGAGCGAGCCTACTGTAATTATTCTTTCAAAGAAGCTATATGGCAATAAGGAGAAACTGAAACAACTAACCGACGAGAGGCGAGAGGTACCCCGACGAAAGGTTCGGAATGAACCTTAGACAGCTGAACCATGCGGAAAAATGGGATGTGGAACATGCGGATAACTTGTCGGCATCGATTTACGAAAGCAAATGGTTAATTAGCTGGATCCTTGATAGCAAGATGTTGCGGCGGCGATGCAGAACGGTATGGGCCAGTACGATTTTAGCAGCTAGCTCCAGTAAGCCTGAGTACGCGAAGGAAGCGGAAAAGGAGATAGCGGAATCGAAGTTTCTCGGTCTAATCCTGGTTCGATGATCCTCTGGCCAACGTCGACACAATGCAAGCTTACGAAAATGGAAATGATGCCCTCTCAGGTAACAAACTGGCAATCACGAGTCGAAAGTGCCAATCTAATGTAGCGCATAAACAGGCCATAGCGGCGGTGGTGGATTTCGGTTGAGGCTAGAGTGGAGAAGGGAGAAGGCACGAAATCTTTGTATGGCAAGGGGACGTCGGGAAGTGCCAATCCAAGGGGTTGAAGGAAGTCGTCTGGCAGTGAAGTTAGGGGCTGGCATGAATGATGCCTTACTAGGCATTCATGCCTGAATAGTGGCCAATCAAGGAGTCTCGCATCCATCCCTGCCTCAGGGGGTAGTTGGCATCATACAGCATTAAAGGCTTCATGAACAGCATTTCCGGAGTGGCCGATGCAGATCGAGGAGGTATAACCCTCGACCAGTATCCACCAGCATGAAAAGAGGCAGCCGGGGATAGCAGATCTATCGTATGACTTATCGAACCGAGAGAGAGCTCGGAGACTGAGTATGAATGCCGAAATTAGAAGGCGAAGAGGCTGTGTCGAGGCTGTCATATAGCTAATTTCCCTTGCAGATCGTCCGGAATCATCTTTGACAAGTTCTAGTTCCCGCCAATGAAAAGTTGAAAATCGAGTCCTTTCCTTGTCGTTACCCCTATGTTTCTGCCCTGCCATCCCTGTGCCTGGTCGTTTCATCGCTTGCTAATCGGCGTCATGCTTTCTAAATCCACCTCTCCAAGAGTCCGCGTAGGGGAGTTAGAACGTTGAGATGGCGTGGTGTGACTATGCTGACTTGAGGAAGGATTCAGGGATCCCGCAGAGAATTTGGTAAAGCCTGGTTCCTTCGTGGAAGATGGCGTCGAGTGATAACCCTGATAGGTCTGACCTTCTCATGAATTCCATATTTCTGACCGTAAAGAGCTGAAAATTCGGACGCAATTCCTCCCAGCCACGCTGCCTTTCTGCCTCGCCTTCGGTTAGGGGGGTATGCTCACCATGCTGGGGTGTCCTGAATCCGCCTTCTTTTGACCCTCCTTGCTAGTACGTGGGAAGGAATCGGCGATACCGAAAGAAACGGCTCGGCAGTGATGCCGGAAGGATTTGCGTTTGTAACACCGCCTTGGAGACTAGAAGATTCTGCTTGCGTGGCATGGCTCCATTGCCTCGAGAGGTTGGACCCAGGGGTCACGCGGAGAGACCAACTGATTACGGTTCTTTCATGCAGACAACTTTCTTGTGGAGAGGGTTACGTGAAGAAGAAGGTAGCATCTTAGAAATCTGGCCGGGTGGCAATTGAAAGGGGCATGGATAATCCGAGAGAAGTTCCCTTCGCTGCAGCAGCATGCAGAAGGAACCTCAAACCATGGAGGTCTTCGAGCGAATCTCACCAACAAAGATCGCAGTGAATTTAGAAGCCAGATAGTCCATGATACTAGGTCGTACGTGGGCCACGTCATCGCCCATCTTAGGCGGCCTCTTTTTCCTTGTTCTCTGCTCGCTCAACGACAGGTGGATTCTTCTACTGCATGGCAACAATCCGCCTTGTATGAATCCGCATGGGCCATCGCCTGATTATGGATGAAGAGGTGGATCTATATCCTAAGCTTATATCGTACGGGCAAGGGTGAGCCTTTTCTAGCTCCTGTTCTCAGGATTCGGCGTCTGGCGCTCAAGGTCGATATAAGTTGACTAGCTCCTTTTGCCTCGCTCTCGAATGCACACTTTGTTGTCTTCTCCTTTCTCGTCCTCAATCCTTTCTACCTCAGGCTCTCTGCTTCCTCCTTTCCGCTCCTTTGTTTCTTCTCTTCGTTCCTTGTTCCTCGCACTCGGTTCAACTCTCTCCTTTTCTTCTGCTTTGCTTCTCTTACTCTTCTCACTGCCACTGGCAAGATAGAACTCCAAATCCCCGCATATACAGTCTCATGGTAGGGCTAAATCAACTGCTTTGTGGGCTTTAGATCTTAGCTTCCTACCCTCGGGTCTGTAGTAGGTGGCGCTCGTAACGGTGAAAGTAGGTTGTGGTATCGGGTTGGTTAATTTTCCGTCTCGTCACCTAGCGCTGAGGCTGACAGACCTGGGCTCCCTTTAGGTGGCTCCGCCGGGTGGCTGAGTGGCTTGTGGCTGGGTATTCCACTGAAATCAAAATGCCACCAAACACGACCTCCCCATTCCCACGCATCCGACCCTTCTCAAAAAGGTCACATCCGTCATGGCGGATCAACCGCTGTCAGAAATTATCAAGAGTAATCCTATTGGGAAAGGACTTGATGCTCTCCGCACCTCTTTTATTTCGATTTGTGAAAAGAGTAGCGTCTTTTGCTCATCAGACGCGCTGGGTCAGCCTGCTCGAGAAGGTAAAGACCAGGTAATGACCATTGAATCATGCTTCAAAGTCCTCTAACCAGCGTACAGATGCGCAGGATCTCGCATTCAATCTTTTATCGTCACTCCAAATCCTCCCCGCCGCCCGCCACCTACGTTCGAAGACAGGTCACGGCACCCTTCGCAGCGACCTTCTAAGGCTGAATTCCGCCGTCGACTCCGATGATTTCGACTTCGACCGTATCAAACCGCTCTTAAACACAATCCTCGCCGACAAAACAGACAAAGAGATCTGGGACGCCGTCTACGACGCCGTCGCCGAGTCGACACCGCCTCCTCGGCCTATAGCATCTTCCCTCCAACAGACACCGTGGCTCCGCAACACAAAATATTCAAATCAAAAGCGACCAACAGACGGACTCGTAAACTCCCAACTCCGTCCAACGGGCTAGTCCCGCAATTAGATGCTACTAAACCTAGTCATACTAACTCTCGGGATGTGCATATAAAACCACTTGAACGTAATGTCATGCTGGCCCCCGATATCCATGGGGATGATGATTCTCTTCTCTCTCCAGACAAAACGTCCAGAGGCATGGACAGGCAGGCACGCCCCGGCTTGGCGCACGAACACGGCGGAGGATGGCAGAGCGATTCGTCGACCATTGCACCAGTGGAGATACAACCATCACTAGGAGACAGGACATTGATACACTACCTCGGTAATGGAATGAGTCCAGAAGTTGCGATGGAAGCCGGACGAGCACTTTTCGACGATTCGAGCCCTTCCAGGGACACTTTAGTTATACAAG
This sequence comes from Monosporascus sp. 5C6A, assembly GCA_004155035.1. NCBI lineage: Eukaryota > Fungi > Ascomycota > Sordariomycetes > Xylariales > Monosporascus > Monosporascus sp. 5C6A. The sequence continues at coordinate 28,088 of QJOB01000174.1, read as the reverse complement.
GACTAAAACGGATTCAACAGCAGGCATGGAGACTATGGGGGAGAGTATCTCGCGTCTAACTAGTTGATTCATTTTCTGGCGTTTGGGGGACGATTCGGAGTTCAGTACCCTGTATATACCCCCCACTACCGAGGCAACCCAGTCAGCCCTGAGGACCAAGGGTGCCAGGACAGCGGTTGGTGTTCACCTCAAGGAATAGGGGAACGCACTCCGCCCCTAAAAACCCCTTGCACGGATGACTTCCTGGGAAGTTATCTTTACGGCCTATGGACCATGGCCTTGCAGGAAGGTGTATCCCAACCCTGTGCCCCTCCCCACGGCGGCCCCTTTAATGCCTCAGGAGCCTTGGCTTTATGGCGTGCTTTATGCGATCACCCAGGAGCGCCACATACGGGAGCCAAAGGAGATACTCGAATCTTTTATCTCCAAACCCCTGGGCTTTAGCAACCATCGCATCAAGCCACCTACCATATTTCGTGAGTGCAACAGAACCAAGAAGTTGGTTACATGGTGTCACCGGCTTAGTAGACCTTGGGAATGGAGGCTGGTTATGATGCCTGATGGGGACGGGCGTGGACCCGAAACACCCGCTGCAGTAAGGGAAGGAGTATAGGGAGCTACGACTCGATACCGAGTAAGGTTACATTTCAACATTTTGTTAAATTTAAATGCTTAGTGTCTTTATTTATATTCACCACGATATGTAGCGTTAACATCTAAGCACGGAGTTCTTACATTTATAAAGAGAGGTGTGATAACGTTCATGACTTAGTACGAAAGCAAATGTCTCTTCGTTAGGAATTCCCCCTTTTCCGGCTTTAGGCTCCCACAGCACGTTATTCATGGTATTAATTATTCCCTTGGGATCTTCACCATCGAAAACGTTGCTTTTTGTTGGACTTAGGGATTTCGGGGGCCAGACTATTGACCAGAAGCTCATATTGGAATGCAATAGCGATGATCCGACATAACCCTTATTACAGGGGTGCGAAACAGGTTGGTTTTTTATAAGTCTCTAGGTTGACCCCCTGCTTGGCTACTCCCGAGTTACAGTGTGTAATGGGGAGAAGCGGAAGATCCGAGCGCTCCTTTTCGCATGGTTGAGCAATGCCACATAAAGTACGCCATAAAGCCAAGGATTGTGATGGATCATCGGCATAGCAGAGCGACAGGGAATGACGATGGTATTATTCATGAAACACAACGGCCATGGTACACAGCTATGTGCTGGGATTGTGTTACGAGAACCAAACTCCCCCTAAGGCGGAAAGACCGAAATACCTGGTCAGGGGTTTACCGGAGCGAGACGGATAAGCCAAGTGACTTCCCAGGAAGTCAAGTAAGGAGCCTCAGGCGCATGCGCTTATACACGTTGGTTGATAGGAGGTTCATGCAACAGGGGGCGAGTGGGGTGGCACGAGGCGACTTCCTAGGAAGTTATTCAGAAAGAGGATCCGAGAACGAGTATACTTTCCTACATAGACATCCTATTACGCTTAGTGAAATGACTTCCGAGGAAGTCACTAGTAAAGGAGGTTACGAGAGAAGATACCTTCGTCAAAGTCATGCTATGCAGCTTATCAAGTGAAGATGACTTCCTAGGAAGTTACCAGTAAAAAGGGTCACAAGGGAAGTGTTTACCTTCCCTAAGTTAGCAATGCAGTGACAGGGTAGTGCGATACCGATACAAGGGGAGGGCTGTAGCTGGGTGAAAGGTATAAAGGCATCTAACCGCTCCCGAAATCTTACCAACCTTCCTTCTCTTCTTCCCCAACTCGACATACCTGCGAAAGCGAAGCATACGAGGTCTTTATGTGGTCTATGCATTATTTTTCTGCCCCTGATGCCGGTAACCACGCGGTCTACACCCCCCAGGAAGCAACCGTTGGGCCAAACGGTCGACCCTACAACCACTGAGGCACCTCCAATCGAGCCACTTACTCCTATCCGGACAGAACAGGACACTGCCGCTTTGGTGGACTTCCGCTTACGTCTGCCAGTGCTCCTCACTGAACTCGTCAACACGACAAGCGGGCTCGTAAGCACGGAGAAGCTCAGCGAATTTCTATCCACCCGCCCTATTTGTGAAAGACTTGAACTACGAAGGGTGTTCGAGAAGCTTTATCAGTGTTGCAATGAGCTATGCGTCACCGACCGGGACGAAAACAAAGATGCGCCGGCATCTCCTGGAGATCCTATTCAGCTCGAAACTGCCAGTAATGCGGGACCCGAAGGCAACTCTGACGACCAATCTGAGGACAATCCTAAGTCTCCTATTGAAGCCCAATACGAGTCCAAGGACGAGCTTGAAAATAGTTCCAAGTCCCTGGCTGAATCCCAATCCGAATCCGAGGGCGAGGTTGCAGATAATTCAAAGACATCTTCCAGGCTCTGCGACGCATCTGAGAATAAGCAAAGGCCTGCGACTGATACGACTAAGGAATCCGATACTGAACCTTCGGGGAATTACTTCGGTGTTAATGGTTGCGGCATGGACCTAAACCAACTTGTACAATTTGAGGTGCAGCACGGAGAAACTAATCAGTCGGAGTTTGTTAACCCCAGACTTGTCACGAAGGGGTTAAATAACAAACAACAAACACCCGAGGAAGCATCTCGACGTTCATCTCCGGAAATGCCTTTACCCTTAAGCGGCTTCGATGCCAACGGAGCAGCTACCATGAAGCAGATCACAAACACTCCAAGCTTCCCGGATGGACCACTAATAGCTTGTCTACCAACTCCTCAAGACACCCCTCGAAAGGGTCGAGAAGCGACACCCGAAAGCATCACTAGCAATATCGACAGTCAGCCTTTTTGGTTTCTGATGACCACACAGTCCGACAGTAATTTTGCTAGTGAGAGTTTTGACCAAGTTGAAAAGTTCAAATTACCGGTGGACTCGTCACAAACGTACAGGGATATATATGCCTCATTAAAGCAAGAGCGACGGGATGAGACCAGATGGTCGGATGGTTCGGAATGGAAGAATCTGGTTGAAACGGCCTATCAAGATCGTCAAAGAAGCTCTATTCAATACGCCGTAACCGCAATAGGCTTCAGCCGTTGGTATGGTGGCCAAGTGCAGCTGCTGTCTACTACATTAGCCCCTAAGGATGCTGCGCAAGTGGTGACGAGAAGGCTACTTGGGATGGCCCGGGAGGATGTGAGTAAAGAGTGGTGGAAGCAGCTCCGCAACAGCTTCCATACACACCTCACACGTGGCAGAAAATGGGCCAGACTGGTGGATGAGCTCGGTTTCGGCATTCTATTCAAAAATGTATGGTGGGTTTTCCATCCTTCAAAGTGGAGATATGGTATTGACCTTCTCTAAGGGCGCTTGCAAAGACAGTTGATTCTTCGTTGACAGAGCTAGTCGCTCGCTTGAAAGAGAGTCCCGGAAAGATGTCCATACTTCGGCTCCTAGGGAAGCAGATGGACATGTTCCAAGAGGATGGTCGGACGAGGCCAGACATTCTAAAGCAGGCCCTCGGGAGGCAAGGGCTTTCGGTTTTGTCGCTGCCTCCTCACATCTCTCAGGAAGTCTCTAAGGGAGTTGCTACCCTCCAAGCACTAATGAGAGATTCATCCCCTTCGGGTGCACTTTACCTCCAAGACACAGGACTTCGGTTCGGCATCAAGACGCTCGATCGGTTGGTTGAGACAGAGTGGTTTAACGAAGAATTGATCCTGCTTTGCATGCATCTAGCCGACAAGCTACCGCATGTCCGCGTCTGTTCCAGCGTCCGCTCCTCCGTTTACATCCCTAGACCCGTCCGATCGCGAAAGGTATCGCCTAAGCCCTTTGAACAGGCTGCACGACAGATCGAAGAATGGAACAACGCCGAAGCCAAGGATGGCCTAGTCTGCTTCTTCCCCATTTTCCAGCAAAACAGTCACTTTAGCCTTCTCGAGATTAACCAAAGGGAAAACTCCATCTATCACTATGACTCGTTAGGGTATGGCACTTAATACATCAAAGTAAGTTTCACAGACCCGCGATAAAGCCCTAACACTAATATTTGTTAGGCAGATTGTAGAGCCCAATTTCCTAGGCTACGGTATATTGATCATGTCTGTAAGTGAGTTCCCCCTAAAGGATAGTCTACTAATAATCGTAATAGGTGACTCCTCGTCAACTGGACACTTCCAGCTGTGGTCCATTAGTTGTTGCAATGGCACGCCGCCGTATGCTAGGCCGCCCTGTTGTTTCTGGGGATGTTGGTAAAGCCGACGCCACGCAACTACGGGCCGACGCGTTAAGCCTAATTAAAGAGGCCTGGCATAGTAAGGTCATGAGCCCAGAACAACCTTTAAAGAGAAGGAATCGTGTGTCGATCGACGAGAGATCAGCCAAACGGCACAAGTTGGCAATACTGATTCGAGATTAACTACCTAAAAGTACGAGGGACCAAACAAAATGACCGTTATTAGAATGGAGTACCAGACTATCTGAATGAAAGAATTTCCACCTGAAATAATCGGCTCGAGCGTTGAAACTGGCGGCGAGCGAGCAAAGGAAATGTTGTATTGGTCTATGGGTCCTTCTGACCCCGCCGGTGCCAGGCTCATACTAAATGGGTGTATCTAGGAGGTCAATGGACAGTTGATGAGGTTACCCTGGAGGGATTTGTATGTAAAAATGTATAGGGTAGGCTCAAGGAGGAACAAGTGAATTCTCAGCAAGTGTCGCAGCAGAAATGAGGTAGAATCAGGTATGAGGAGGCAGGATATAGTATTCAGTTGTCTATATCTTGGGATAACTGACTACACCAAGGACCTAGTTAGACGTTATGGGTATATTTACATTCGTCAGGACCCAAAGATTCCAAAGATGTTGAGAGTAACGTCATAGCTGTTAATACGAACTTGGAAGGCTTTAGAAAAGCTTTATGACGTCTATATGGGTTATATGACGTCTATACGCTTACGCGTACAGAATCCAGACCTTTCCAGGTCTTCCATCCGATAGTGTAGCTGGTATGATCCCCACCCTAAGCCACAGGTAGTCTACAGGGCTTCCTGTATATCTCGGGACCCCTGATATCCAACAAAAACACCCGCTACCCTAAAAGCTGGTAGGGCTACACGACCTCCCACCACCTCTTTATGCGCAACACATGTTCAATTTGCCGATATCCAGTCTTTCAAGGCTTCCAAGATACCACTATCTAAATGCTATCTAAGTCAAAGACCCGGTCAACGCACCACCCCCTCAACGCCCCACATTTCTCTAAAGGTTATATCTTAAATAACAAATTAACAAAAACAATTATAAGAAAACTATATTTATATAGTAATAAACCCTTTATTAAGGTTTAATTAGCGGTTGTTTTAAGTTTATATTACGTAATGTAAATTAGGTTTTAATAAAAATGAAATAATTACAAATAAACTATAAAAAACGTATTATATAATAAATAACAATATATATGGCATATATTGTAATGTTAATAAAATTAATACGTTTAAAATATTGCGTTTTTAACGTTAAACCTTTCTATTATAACGTATAATTATATGAAATAATATGTATAATATGTATTATATATATATCTATATATTATATTACGTTATTTTGTTATTAAACCCTTTTTATTTTAATAATTTTAATAAAAAAGTTAATGATTTACAAGATTTACGTATTATTGAAATTATTGTAGGGTTATAATGATATAAACTTTATGTAATTAAAGAAATAAATACGTATAATATAAATATTAATTATTATAAGGAAATTAATTTAAAATATTAACGCAAATATAATATAACTTATATTTTAAAACTTACTATATTAAAGCTTTTATATGGCTTACTTATATATATTATCCTTATAACGTTATCTTTTTCGGAAATTTATAAAACGATAAATAATAAAACTTTTTATTATTGTTCAAATATCTTATTTTTCCAAGAAATACGATATATTTATATTTATATAAATTATTAAATAGTTATAATATAATTTCCAAAACATTACCACTTAGTACTGCTAAAAAAGGAGTTTAATTTATATTATCTTTTGTATTTATATTTATTCATTTTAAGGTTATATTAATATTATTATATTTATATATTCCGTATATTATATATGTGACGGCTGGGCTAGTTAACCAACTATTAAACCTAGTCGTACGGGTTTATGTTGGCAGTAGTACTGTGGGAAACTAAGTAATAACGGTTATACTAGTCACGTCTGGTAATAGCAGATAACCGAGGGTGATCTGGGTAACCAAGTTGTATTACAAGCTGGTGCTATCTAAGACTATGGGAAATAACGAGCGTATATATCTGTATTTTGGCTCAAGGTGCTCAAACCGGCTCAAACCCTCCTTTGGTGATCGGACTCCCTTAAGCCCTCCTGAGCCCCTTTGAGCCATCCCCTTGGCTTAACTGGCTCAAGCTGCCAAGCCCCTCTAAAGCCAGTAGAACTCCTTGAGCCCCTTTGAGCCAGTCACGTGACATGGATCCACAGTCGGATCTTGCTCACTCCAGGCTCCGACCGTTTTTGAAGTAGCCAAGCCTGCTGGGCCATAACACGATTTCCCTCCTTCTAGGATCTTTGCCCTCAAAGATTAATTTGTTTGTTTCGTTGTTTCTGGTAAGTAACTTCCCCTTTTCATCTTCATTTTCTGGTGTGTTTTTGGGCTGATCATCATATCTGGTCGGATTAAAAAAACCCGTTCTCGTAAGCGTACTAACGCTCTCATTCTTTCAGAACGAATTAACCGTCTTGGGTTCATTATGTTATCGGATATCTTTTGTTCTCGTTGCAAGTCTGAAAACAAATCCTGCAAAGCTTATTACAGTTCTGGGAAATGTTCGTGCTATACCGAATACGGGGGTTCCTGTGATCTTTTTGGTCCTTCCGAAACCGAATACCAAAGGTTAGTAACTAAGGAAAACCGTTTGGATCTGCAAAAACGTTTTGCCGAGGAAGAATTATTGCGGGTACAGCAAAGTTTCAACGAACTTTAGCAGCACCTGCAGGAATTACTTGGTCGTTTGGCGCGTTTTCGAAATCAAAAGAAAATTCTGCGACAACGAGGTATCGAATTGTTGCGTAAGGGAATTTAGGGTGCAGAGGTTATGGAAAAGTTTGAGCGTTTAGAAAGGGAACAACAATAGTTAGAAGCCGCGGTTGCTGCAGCTATATCGGCCGCGGCCACAAACCCGGCTAATTGGTCTGGTGTCGAGCTTACCGACTGGTCCGCTGTTGGCTGGGACGCGTCCGTTATTTCTGGTGAAAATCCTTTAATAGGCGCTGGGAGTTCATGAGGTTTTTGGCGGGTTCCTAGGTGTTTTCGGAGTCTGGGTGCTTTTTCCATTTAATCAGGTACTGGGTAAGTCCATCCTTTTTGCGTATGTCCAGGATTTTCTCCACTTCGTACGCTGATGCATCTTTTTCCGTTTCGTCCTCCTATCCTGTATTAACCTTGATGGTATCTGCTGTTGACTTAAGTAAGGAAACATGAAAGACTGGATGGAGTTTAACCCTTGGTGGCAACTTTAATTTGTAATTATTTTCTGAGATTTTCTTGGCGATCTTGTATGGGCCGATATACTTAAAGTTTAATTTCTAATTCGGGCGTTTAATTTTGATGTTTTTAGTGGCTAAATAGACCATTTCTCCCTCCGAAAAGGTTGGTTCCTTTAACTTTTTCTGGTTATAATATTTTTTCATCTAATTACGAACAAATTCGAATTCTGTCTTCATCTCTGCGTGCAACTGCCTAAGCTGTTCTGATATTAAAATGGCCTTAACATTAACTGGGCCATTGTTACGTATCTCCCTGTAAACTTCTAATATAAAACCGAAATTGGCGTTTGCTGGGGTTATCTTGATGCTCTCGTAATAACTGGTATTATAAACCAATTGGGCCACTGGTAGCTTTTCAACCCAATTGTTCTGCTCGTAGTTAATGTAACATCGTAAATAGGTCTCGAGTATTTAATTTAAACGTTCCGTCTATCCATCCGTCTAGGGTCTGAATGCGCTGGACAATTTATAATTCAAACCAACTTGTGCCATAAGGCCTTGCCAAAACTTAAAGGTAAATATGGTGCCTCTATCTGAGATGATTTCCATTGGTAGCCCATGTACGCTAAAGATGTGTCGGAAAAATATATACGCTATTTATTCTGCGTTTGTGTTTTTAAGGTATGGAAAAAAATAGGAAAATTTCGTGAATCGATTTATAATAACGAAAATGCTGTCATAATGTACTTCTGTCGCTGGATCTTCAGACAAGGGAAGTTTAGTAATAAAGTCCATAGTAATTAAATCCCATGGTTGCTGTAAAACTAGAAGTAGTTGCAATTTTCCGTATAGTTTGTATCGTAAAGCCTTGGCTTTGGCGCAAACGTCGCATTATTTTATAACTTTCTGTACTGCTGTTTTCATCTTAAAAAGGTAATAGGTGCGTTGTAGTCGTTTTAGGGTTTTGTGGATCCCTGGATATCCGTAAAGTAGGTATTAATATATATCCCATATCAGGTTTTCTTAATGTTCCTTTAGGACCTGGATCTTATCTGTCTTTTGGTCCTCAGGTAGACTGTCGTTATATTGTTGAATTTTCTGATATAGGTCGGGGGGCACTGCCCTAATTGTTGCAATCTATCATAACTTCAAATATCCTTCTGGGGTAACATCGAAGATTCTATGGCTAACCTTGACCAACTTCTCCTCTAGGTCAGGTCGCCTGCTGAAAGCGTCTGCTCTACCATTCTCAGAGCCTTTCTGGTATATGATCATAAAATCGTACTCGGCCAGCTCTTCTACGTAACGTAATTATCGTCCTATAAGTTCTCGTATAGTAATAAAACGGGTAAGGTTTTTGTGATCGGTATAAACCTTGATTTAATAAAGGTTTCCTTTAAGCATATATCTGAATTCCCGGAAAGCCTTAACGATGGCCATAAATTCTTTATCGGAAATGCCATAGTTCAATTCCGCTCCTTTCAATTTGTAGGAATAGAAAGCAATTAAGTGAAATACCCTTTAATCATCTCGGTATCCGATTACTGCGCCTAACGTATAATCCGAAAAGTCGGTTTCTAATTCGACTGGGCAACTTGGATCGTACATAATCAGTACTGGTTTACTGGTAATAGCATCCTTAATCTGTTAGAATGCTTCCTCCGTTTTTGTTATCCATTAGAACTCGTTTCCTTTTCTGGTTAGATTTGACAATAGTGTCGCAATTTTGCTAAAGTATTTGATGAACTTGCGATAATAATTGGCGAATCCAATAAATACCTATACCTTTGTAACTGTAATAGGTCTTGGCCATTTGGCAACTGCTGCAATCTTCTTAAGGTCCATCTTAATGTGTCCTAAAGTAATAATATGTCCTAAATATTCCACTTCCTGAATGTGGAACTGGCTTTTTTCTGCGTTAACTAACAGATTAGCGTTCTATAAGGTTTGGAGAACTTAATAAACGTATCTTGTATGTGCTTCTTCCGATTCTGAAAAAATCAAAATGTCGTCCAAATAACATACAACGAAAATGTCCAGGTACTCCCTAAATACATGGTTAACCATTCGCTAAAAGGTTGCTGGTACGTTCGTAAGTCCCATTAACGTAACCAAATATTCGTATAATCCGTATTTCGTTCTAAAAGCCGTTTTCCATTCGTATCCTGGCTTAATTCGAATTAGGTTATACCCGTCTTTAAGGTTTAAAGCGGTAAACCACTTAGTTCCTTGTAAGCGGTCCTTTATTTCGGTAATCAATAGCAAGGGTATCCTGTCTTTGACAGTAATGCTATTAAGATGTCGGTAATCTATTACTAGTCGTAACTTACCGTTCTTCTTTAGCACGAAGAACATAAGATATCCTGCTAAAGATGTAGATCGTCGGATCCATCCCTTTTGGAGTCTATCTTCCAGGTACTCTCGTAAAATGTGCAATTCTGTGGCATTGAGATTATAAATGGGGTAAAATTTGGGTAAGGTGCCCTCCTAAAAAACTATCTCGTGGTCCCATTCGCTGTATTCTGGTAGCTTCGTCTCAAGTTTCTTTCGAAACAGTCGCTCGTACTTGCGATACTGTGGTAATACATTAGCCATGTCTTCTTCTGGCTCTTCGGGCTGGTGTTCTAGGATTTCGTTCATGTCGCAAAGCTGTACCCGGATAGTGGCTATGATACGTCGAATATGTCTGTCATGCCCTTTCTCTTTTTTATGTCGCGTTCCTTTAAATAATAAGGTTTCTGTCGTATCCTCATGCCTGCACTCGTTATTCTTCTTGTTGTTAATCGAATATGGAGATCTCGTTCGTCTTTCTTGCTTATCGATAAAATATGAAATAAACTTTACCTGGCCAGTATTCCAATCGATCAAGGGGTTATACTGGTACAACCATGGTTTTCTTAGAATTATGTCGTAATTCCTTAACGGAACGATGTCGAAGTTAACTGTTTGGATTCGTCCTTTGATAAAAATCTCGAGGTAATCAATCTTGCGTGTAATTTTTCCGTTGTCGTAAGCAAATGCCTGACCTTCGGCGTTCTCGGCGATGTAAGGGTTTTTTTTATCCTTCCATGGCAGTCTAAGCTGGTTTACCAACTTCGGGGTAATGTAATTGGCGCCTAGAGCTCCGCAGTCCACCATTGCGGTATACCAGTATGTCCCAATTCGTATTCCCAAGGTGATAAGGTTATTCTTGGCTCTTATCGTCGTGCATAGAGCTCTTTTAAAAGGTTTATACTGACTCCCTTAGCTCCCGCTATCCTGTGGCTCTTTTACAGGTAGCGTTTGTTTTTTGGGTTCTTCAGCTGCTTAATCCTTACCTGTAGCTGCTTAATATGCTTATCTTAACGTCGTAACGTTACCTTTAGTTCCATGGTACGTACATCGAACAACTTGTTGTATTGTTTTAAGGTAATAAGGTCCCCTTCGATCTGTTCGATTGTGCTCTTTTTTGGGCGGTCTGCTTCCGTTGTCCAGCTGTCTGGGCTGTCGGACCATTGTTGATACTGTGCGTCGTACCTGGCCATGTCTTCCTGTCGGGATTGTATTTCCTCTCGAAGCTCTTGCCGCTTCTTGGAGCCAGTCGTAAATGCCAGCTGGAATTGCAGGTCATTAAGGGTCTCTCGTCCTGCTTTCATAACTGTCTGATAAATCCATTCTTTTTATGTCTTATGGTCGTACGTCTCAAAATGACACATCGGGTCCTCTTCTGGGCAACTCTTGCCCTTAAGCCAACTTCCTCTTGCTGTAAGGATGTCGATGGTATCCTGTGATGCCATCGTACGTAGGTGACGGTACCATCGTTAATCTCTGGGGTCGCTTCCAATCTGGTTCTGAAAGTCGAATCCTTAATACCACATACGTGTAATGCGGCGTTAGATGTAGTCTTGTTGTTTTTCGTGTTTAGGGCAGTGGGCTCGTCTGCAGTGGACAGCATGTAGTTTCCCATGTCGGTCAGGGGTTCCTGGTAACAAGGCCTTGTCCCAACCGTAATACTCTTTGATCTATACGTTTAGTTCCAACTGTTCATACCGTTTCTGCCTTTTCTTTTGCGATCGTAAGCGAGGTTTAAAAGTAAAAAACTCCTTCTATCCTTGGTGTTTAGTTAACCATTTTTTCATGGCAGATTGTTGCCGCTTAATTGCTGCTTGGAAAAGGGCCTTGGCCGCTTTTATTCCTTGTCGCATTTTTTCCTGTTTGTCGTTGTTGCGGATACGGATCATGTTGACTTGTCTGTTGCTGCTGGAATTCCTTGGTGGTCCCTCTGGTACTGAGGTCCAATGTACTTTCTTATCGTTCTTTGGCGACGCCTTGCATTGTCGTGCAATATGTCCCATCTTACCGCAATTGTAACATTGTACCTGGTTTATGTCTCGTCGTTAAGTGGTGCCAAGTTCCATGGGTCCTGGAGCTGTTCCAAAGGAGGTAGGAGGTGCCTTGCGCTTTTTTCCTTGATTGGTTTTGGAATGTCCAACCCGTGAGGTAAAGTGTCCTTTTTTTTCTTGTCGCCTTTCGAACTGCCGATTGTCGATTCTTACTGCTTCGGTGATGTACTTGTCAAGTGTCGTAGGTCGTGGAAATTTGATGATTTCATCCTTGACGTTTTCCTTTAAACCCTTGTAGAATATATCGATTAAAGTATCGTCTTTATTATCCATTTATCCTGCCTTAGCTATGAGGTTCTTAAATTCCATAGCGTACTTAGAGGCTGGTCCCTTTTGGTGCAGTTGGAGGATTTGCTGGGCTGCAATTCGTTCCTTGTTTGGATTTTCAAAGTTGTTTTTGAGTTTCTTTTCGAAATTGATATAAGCGGAGAATATTTCCTTGGTAGCTTTCTCTTGATCGGACTTTCCTTTTTTTAGGAAGTTTCTTATGGTAGGTTCGAACCAATCGAGAGCATCTCCTTCTAAACAGGTTGCAACAGCGAGGATCTGGTCCGCTGGATCGATAAGCCCCTTTAAGCGGATGTAAACCCGAGCCTGGGTTAGGAAATTCTGGATATTCCCTTTTCCGTTGTACGGCCCTGGCTTCTTAGGCTTCATTTTGCGGGTGCCTACTGGTGCTGTTATTTGATCGGTAAGTTGTTGAACGATGACCTCGAGCTCCTTAACCTTGTTTTGGAGCTGCTGAACCGTAGGTTCCTGAGTTGCGGTTGCTTGAATGTTGGTCGACATAATGGCGATTCGAGGTATTGTTTAAAGTCTGACTGTACCACTGAACAAGAACTTGTAACGTGTAACGGCTGGGCTAGTTAACTAATTATTAAACCTAGTTGTACGGGTTTATGTTAGCAGTAGTACTGTGGGAAACTGAGTAATAACGGTTATACTAGTTACGTCTGGTAATAGCAGATAACCGAGGGTGATCTGGGTAACCAAGTTGTATTACAAGCTGGTGCTATCTAAGATTATGGGAAATAACGAGCGTATATATCTGTGTTTTGGCTTAAGGTGCTTAAACCGGCTCAAACCCTTCTTTGGTGATCGGACTCCCTTGAGCCTTCCTGAGCCCCTTTGAGCCATTCCCTTGGCTTGACTGGCTTAAGCTGCCAAGCCCCTCTAGAGCCAGTAGAACTCCTTGAGCCCCTTTGAGCCAGTCACGTGACATGGATCCACAGTCGGGTCTTGCTCACTCCAGGCTCCGACCGTTTTTGGAGTAGCCAAGCCTGCTGGGCCATAACAATATACTTTATATCTATGTTTTAAAGTGTTGCCTAGCTATTTAATTAACAAGATACAAAATTAAAAGATATATGGCTAAGTTCATTATAAAGTGCTAATACGTAAAATATATAAACCTTTTTAAATATAATTAATTTAATAAATAATAATTTAAATATAATTGAAATATATATATTACATAAATCTTTTTATTATAATACATAAATCCGAATATAAATCCTTTATTTAATAAATTTAACCGCTGTTATAATAAGTAGTTGTTGGAGTTTTATATGCATTTATTTTTATTTTATTATTTATTTTATATAAAGAAATATTTAGAATTTAAATTATGTTCTTTATATTTTCTTATTTATATATTTTTTGGTTTTGATTATAATATATTATTAAATGAATTTTTTTACAAAAATTAAAAATTAGTTTATTTATGCGTAATAAATAGTAATACTGCTTGCCGTTTTTTAATATCTAGTTTTGTTAATAAGTTAAAAATAAGGAGGTTTGTGGATTTTGTATGGGGAAAAGTGGGGCGTTGAGGGGGTGGTGCGTTGACCGGGTTTTTGACTTATATACTTCAATGGTCCGCCCCTTTCTGAATCTTAGTGAGCGCAGTTGTTTGCGGATCTTGATCAGGTAACGGATTTGGTGGACCGTCTTCGACTGGCTCTAAGACAATGTCAAGGTCGGAGCACGTAGTATAGTACTCGTCTTTCCCGTTATCCAAACCCGGAACCCATGGCCTCGTCGGCCATTGCCATATCCAGTAGACGGTATATGGAGAACCAATTAATACATCTTTCGGTAGCATAACATCGGTTTCGCACCACTGTTCGTGAGCAGGTCCGTCTGGAAGAGGGTTGGGAAATTCTTGCTGACGTGCTTGGGATATTTCGCCGTTATTTAGTTGGTAGCATCGACCATCATCAAATTTTTGTACGGCTAGTAGTTTGCCCCGTTTATCGCCACCTGTGCCATCTGCAGTCCACCGTAAAACTTCCGTTAGGCGCTCCTGAGTATCGGGCTGGCTGGTTCCGAAGACGTATACCGTTCCCGCCCCCGACGGCTTGCCCGGCGGGTCATGCGGCAATGTTACGTGTCCGTTCTCAAGATATTTAATGAAGACGTGGGTAGTCGATTGTTTGGTTATGGGTTCTCTGTGATGGTGCGCATAAAAGGTCTTTATCATTTATCCGTGTTCTTCCCGACTCTGATGGTGGCAGGAGATACGTCATCATTTTCTCAAAGTCCGGTTCACTTCGAGATATATATCCACGAGGATAGCCATTTCTACCAGTAAAGACTCCATTCACGATCACCGTAAGCTGCTCAACCCAGGAATGGGCGAGACTCTGGCCAAAGAGAATCACTAGAGCACGTAATAAATGCATGACGATTATCGGGCGCAGATAAGAGGGTAAGAGAATATCTAGATCCAGAAGAATTTAGTGATATATATATCCTTTTAGTAGCCCACGGATATATAGTTATTCGAAGAGCCCATGTTTGGGATACAGGGTCTTGGGAACAGGTAAAGAAAGGAGCAGCCTTATATCTCGGTTACTGGTCCCAGTTCTGGGGCCGTTAACTGATGTCCCCAATTAAGGAGGGCCTTTTAATATGAGTAAGGATAAGGCATAAAGGCAATTTCCGTAATTTCAATTTTACATTTTGGATGCCCCATCTCAGGCCTGTGAACTCCCCTGAGTAGAAGCCATATCACTTATGTTCCGCTGGTTACGACCTAGGTCTCGTTCCCTTTAGCGATATGTCTTTGGACTTGATTTACTAGATGGGGGTCTATATACTGTTATATAGAGTAAGTCCTAGCCTAGCAGTGGGTTCTGGTGAAGCTGTAACGATAATAATGCAAGTCGCGAATTCCTACAGTTGCCGCGGCTGAACCCAGGCCAGCTGGCCATCTCCGCAGCGGCCAATGAAGTCCCAAGCAAACAGTGACATGGCCGCTGCTTGCCGGGAAAGCCACTTAGCTCAATTGAACTTACTGCAATACGGCACGCGCCGGGCCGCCATGTCTTTGCCACCTGGCCTTGCCAAGAATGTGACTGGAGCTGAGATACAGACTCCCTCGCAATCGTCGTTTTCAATTGCACTGCACTATTATTATAGGTATTGCAGCGTTTGAGGCATAATTACGCCGAGGCGCTAGGGGAATCAACTACCGGTCCATTCTTATTTCATCCAGTAGTGTACAGTACCCTAACCGGCTCGAAACATTTTGCAGAGTAATAGGTACATCATTTAGCGCCAAGATGTCAAAACTCCGTGCTTAGAACGAAGAGAGGAGAGTCAAAATCGAGGAAGCCAGTTTCGCATCTACCTGTACACATTGCTGGTCGCGGAAATGCAAAGCGATCGCCAGTACGCCACACTGGTAATGCCCCCTTATATACCACAATACGTGACAACTGCCTCATGGTTCAGCGCCCCATAAGGGATAGACCTTAAGTGACGCTGCGACGACGGTATCGAGCCAGAAAGTAGCACTGTAAGTTTAAGTAGCGACCCACTTGAGTACCTGGGATGACAAACACGTTGAATGTCAGCGCCAAAAACGGCTTCCATAGTCTGTGCCCAAACTTTATTTTAGTGTAAAAGGGCGACACCGATGTTGCAAACATCTGTATGAAGTATATTATGCACCTTTTTAACCCTTTTTCCATTAAGGGATGGGTAATGGAGGGGTATGGAAAGGTGTAGAAGAAGCATGAGCTAGTTTCCTAGCCTTTGCCCCCTTAAAGAGGGATGGGCCCACTTTTCCGAATATGACCTCTGGGTCCTAGAAAAAGGGCCCCGAATCCGGGTCTCTGCGGGCTGTCCCAAAAACGGGACCTTCGTAAAAACGAGACTAAAAGGTTAATTTATTCCAATTCTTTACAGCAGAAATGGCCAAAAAAACATGGCTTCAGTAAGGCAGAGCAATGTTGAACGTAGCCGGCTCAGGCAGGAGTGTCGAAAGGTGCTCTCTGAGCATATTTGTAAGAGTAAGCCGTTCTTCGGTAAAGGCCAAACTAACTTTGATAAGACAGCAGGTTAGGTGTTCGGATAGAACCGTCAGAAATCCGCCTTAGCCCCCGGGCGACAGATCCGTACACTTGGAAATTCGTCCCAGGAAAGGAGGAATCTTTACGCCAGATATTCGCCAAAAAGTTGAGCGACCATTCCGTTGGTACTTACAGACTACTTTATGAAGAAGTTGGGATAACGTTTGAGGCCATTCTTAAAGAGTCATCAAACCCCACTTCTGATATCTGCACATCGGTATGTGGGAGCCTTATCTTTAAAAGTGTGAGATTTAAGTCCTGATAGTGTCCCGCCACGGTGTGGGGCCTCACATTTTTCGGCACTCAGGGTCTGACAAAAAGACTGTTCCTTATTCAGATTATAGTTCAAGTCGACAGAAACAAGCTTTACTTCACAGATAACCGAGCTCAAAGAAGAAAATGCACGACATTTTCAAGAGTTGTGTGAATGGAAAGATAAAGCAAAGGAAGAATCGAAAAGCAGAAGAGAAACGGAAAAAGAAATTTATCAATTGCAACAGAGCTGCCAACAACTTCGAAACCGGATTCAAAATTATGAAGTGGATATAGAATACCTTAGAAACGTTGTTTTGAAGTGCCATCGAGGCATAGATCAGGTACTTCCGATGTTGACAGATCTAAAGACCGAGGTGTCAATTTGTACTGCTTCGGACTAGAGCTCCTTTCGTAAAGCAGAGATACCTGAATACATATACGTGGCTTAAGCTAACTACATTTCCGTTCTGCGCGCCCGACCAGCCGCTTGGACAATGCGCTCCGCCTTTGCAAGTTGGTTAACTCCCCGGAGCTTTACAACTACGACCAGGGAACTCCGAGGTAGTCTAGTGCTTATCACGCGGAGAAACAGCTAGTATTTCATCTACAACCACCTGTTCTTGCACCGCGAGCTGGGTTTCCTTGAGGAGCCGGAGGATGAGATTTGGATCTCGGGGCTCACCCTCAGAGAGTTAATGGAGGGGGAGCTGGAACGGCGTAGGAGTAAACTGGCATAGAGAGAGAGAGAAAAAAGACGGGATGTAAGGTGAGACTCGAGAAGATATGGAAGGCATGTTCGAGTATCTTTTTGACACCAGCCATCAAAATGGTAGGCAGGCGTGTGTGCTGCGATTGCAGCCGATTTATGGAAAGGGTGGATGGTGCGTGTTACGAGAGCGCTGCTCTCGTCTCAAGGATCTACCTTTGAGGCCTAGCGCGGGAGTGCGCCACGGCTAAATCTCGGATGAGGAGACTTGGCCCCTTGAGTGATCTAGGTAATCTAGGTGATCTGGAGCAGATCACATAGATCATATAGATCCACGACATACTTACTGACGTAACGGTGGATATATAAAGAACCAATTTCCTATGTAGATAGCTTCTGAATAGTTTCGCTCCTTAGCTATCAATTTAAGCTCTTAATTAGAGGCAACTGCACCGTTCTCTGATTAAGGGAAAAGTACCTTAAATCTCTTTAACGAACACATTAAATCATTCTTCGCCCTATTATTACCTGCAAATCAAGACCTTTTTCGGATACTGCTTATACCTTTAGATGGATGTATGACAGGTTCGTTACATTTTGATAGCTCCTTAATTAATAACCAACGAATGATTCAAGGCCCAGTTAGGCATGAACTTTCCTGAACTCAGTAAAGACGACATTACAGAACGACGTTTAGATGACAGACAGCATACCCGATTTCCGTTACTAGTTAGTGAAGGATTAGTAACCAGAATTAACGACCTACCCCCTATTGAAAAAGTACTCCGACTTATCGACAACATGGCGTTTTCTACGACTCGAGCCTAAGGGGAACCCTCTTCCGCCCAGCGGCAGTTTACCCCTCCCCCTAAAGATACTATTAAGGTGCGAGGCGAGTTAGAGAGTGAGGAAAAGTATGAAGAAGAAGAGCCCGAGGCCGAAAAACCAGAACCCAAAGGTAAAGAAAAGGAACCTACTGCAAAAGAAAAGATAAATTTCTTGGCAGCAGAATTTCGAACGGTGAAGAAGGAAAGTGCCAGACTTGCCCAAAAAGAGAGGGAAAGAGCCTTTACTCCACCTTTGTTCGACTCTGACCCATATCGCGAATCCCCTATTCCACCTCCCGGGTATTACGGGATACCTAAAGTCAAGGGGTACAAACCAGCCGCTTTCAAACCTTATAATGGATTTACAGACGTGGAAAGATTCCTAATCCAAGCCCGGATTTATTTCAAATTTTACCAAAGTTTCCTAGTGGAAAATTATCAGAAAGTACTGGCCATTTCCTAAGCATTTACAGGGAAAGTCCTTTCATGGTTTAAGCCAATTTTGAGAGATTACCTGAAGAATTACCCTAGAAACTTATCGGATATTACAAATCACATCTTTAGCGATTATAAGCACTTCGAAGATAAAATGCAAGCTTTGTTCGGAAATACCGACAAAAAACAATATACGGTAAAACAACTGTACTTGCTACGACAACTTAAGTCAGCAGCAGAATATACGACCGAATTTAATCTTTTGGCCGTTATTTCGTAACTGCCAGCAAGCGCATTATTTTACCCATATTACAACGGCCTGAAACTTTAAATTAAAGACGAAATATACAAAGTACCCAAAATAGGATCCTTTAAGGAATACATAAACCAGGTTATCATCGCCGATCGACGCACCTTCGACAGGTACCTCGAAAAAAAAGGATTTAACAAGCAAAGAGATAATAGAAATTCGAGTAACCGAACCCAGAAAAAAAGGGACAAACCTTAAAAGGAAACCAGCTTAGTTTCGAAAGATCCCAAGATAGATAAGTCTAACATAAAATGTTTCAACTATGGTAAGAAAGGCCATTACAAAAACGAGTATTATTCCCCAGCTAAAAAAAAACACTAAAAAGGGAAAAATTCCCTAACTTTAAAGGGAACCTTAGAAAAAGCTTCAGAAAAAGGTACGGATAACAGAATATAAATTAAACAACGAGAAAAAAAAGGAAAAGAAAAAAGTTAGCACCGCCTCCTTCCAACAAGAATTCACTATCGCCACGACAAGCAAGGTTCAGAACGGTAACCCAGAGTACGAACGTTACCCAACTTGCCAGAATTAAATTGTCAGAGCCTATAAGTATCACCCCGGATAAACAACTTCCAGGATAACCATAAAACTAGGATATATCTGTTATTTAAATAAGCAGGAATGCAAGATTTACGAAAAAAACGGTTAGTTACGGCCAGATCTTAATAATTACGAACAGTTGTCTTCCGAGCTTTATAAGCTTCCCGAATAACATTATACCCAAAACCCGATAATACCAGAACATAACAAACGAACGATTATGATTTTTTTAATTTCTTTGCCTGTTACGATTATAGTTATTTAACTTATTTACGAACCAAGAAAAATAACGACTATTGGCCCGAATGGGATAAGGAAACATCTACTAAGCCAGATAATAAATATAAATGTACTGAAACTTCCCGATAACCAGAGTACCCTAGGTTTTGTTATTTACATTCGGAATCCGAGCAAAGCCAGAAGGCCATAGTACAAAGATACATATGCTACTTACCCATGCTATATATAATACATAAAACCCTGGCAGCAGGACTGGACCTACGAAAGGTTACAGTCCAGTCAAGTTTCCCTTCGTTTAAGGAAAAAAAACCAACCTAAATCCATACAATTCCAAACTTCAGTATCAGTATAACAGACGAACTTGGTTCAAGTGCATAAACGATTATTATTCCAAACACGCGGTTAAAAAGGCCCGAAAATAGAAACGCTTTTAACCCTATTAATCAAAAAACTTTAAAAGCTCTCGACATTAAGGCATCGAAAAGCCCGTTAACACAAAACCTTATACAAAACCCGGACGGAACTCAGAAATTAAATTAAAATTCCATTACATTATAAAAGCAAAACGTTTAAGGTAATAATTAACTCAGGCGCGGAAAGTAACTTTATCTTACTTACTATAACAAAAAAGTACCAGATCCTTTGGAAATACAAGCTATAATCCTACAAATTATGTACCGTTAATAAAAACCTATCCACATACGAAAATGGTCGAATTTTTAAGGAAATAAAGGAACTTCCAATCGAAATACAAAAACACTCAGAAAGGATTGTCCTTAACATAGCCGACATCTTAAAATACGACATCATCTTAAAAATGCCATGGCTTCGTTCTAACAATCCACGCATTAACTAAAAAAAGCAAACATTTTCCTGGGAAGATAAAAAAGATCAAAAGGTCTGCTATATCATCAAAAAAATACGAATCCCAGATTAAGATGCCACAGTACCTCAGGAATATAAAGGATTTAAAAAGCTATTTAAAGACAAAAAAAACCACGAACTACCTCCTCATAGTCAATAGGATCATCGGATACCCATCAAAAAAGGACATTATCCCAAGCTTTACAAAATTTACCATATAAACCCAAAAAAATCAAAAGCCTTATAAAAAAGCATACAGTTGGACCTGAAAAAAAGATATATTTGGCTTTCTAACTCTCCCGCCGGTTACCCCGTTCTTATGGTTCCGAAAACGAAGAACGGCAAGCAAAGGATCGACGAAAACGGAGACCCGGTTTTCAGAAAAGTAATCAACTATAAACAATTAAACGACATCATAATCAAAAACGGCTACCTTTTAACCTTTATAAATACCTTAAAAAAAAACGCCAGCAAAGCCAAATGGTTCACTGCATTAAATCTCCGTAATAACTATTATCGTATCAGAATGGCCAAAAACAAGGAATAAAAAACAACGTTTAAAACAATATATGGACTTTATAAGTATAGAATCATGCCAATAGGACTTACTAACGTTCCCGCAAATTTCTAACGTTTGGTTATAACCACTTTTAGACAGTTTTTAGATAAGTTCGTATTTGTTTACCTCGACGATATTCTTATCTACTTTAAGACGTTAAAGAAGCACAAAAAGCACGTTGCCTAGGTACTTAAGATATTAGATAAAGCAAATATTTAAGTTAACCCAGCTAAAAGTATATGGCACATACAGAAGCTGGATTTTTTAGGATTTACATTTACTCCCGGACAAATTTAGATTTAACGCTCCAAATTGGAAACAGTTAAAAATTAGCCTATTCCTAATAAAGCGACCATTACAAATATCCGACAAATTTTAAGATTTACGGGTTATGTACGCGGCTTAATTAAGAGATATGGAAATATAATCAAATTATTAACGAAACTTACTATTAAAAAGTACGTCGAAAAGGAGTTTAAGCTTTTAAAGGAAGCTAAAGAAGCATTTCGAGTATTAAAGGACGCAATCACCAGTGGACCCGTTATAAAGATGCTTAATTTAAACAAAAAAAAACGCTTAAAAACGGACGCTTTAAATTACGTATTAGGTACCGTCCTAAAATAACTGAAGGATAACGATAAATGGTATCTAATAGCGTATTATTCCAAGGCATTTCGAAATGCAAAACTTAAATACCCGATCTATAATAAGGAATTACTGGTAATTATCAACGCCCTTAAAAAATAAAAACCTTTCCTTAACGGAACGAAAGAACCTTTCGATATTTACTTTAATTACAAAAATTTTACTCGATTTATGAAAGCACAAAAACTGAATAAACGATATAAAACTTAGATAATCTTTTTGTTAAAGTTTAATTTCAAGATCCACCATATTAAAAATAAGGAAAATATCTAAGCGGATATCTTAAGTCGCAAAGGCAACTACGACTTTAAAATCCCAAAACGCCATATACAAATACTACAGGTTGCGGAAGATAGCACTTTATAACTATACGTAATCCTAAAACAACCTACGCCGAAACTTTTGGTACAGTTCAGATATTCCTACGATTTAAGCGAACGGAAAGAAATAAAGCAATTAAAAAGGCAATCCAAGAATTAACTTTTATACCATAATAAGGTTTATATACTAAAGGAACGACAAAAACAGTTTATTAAGAAATTCCACGAAAACCTTTTACATGGATATTAAGGAATCTTCAAGATTACTAGGCGACTGAAAAAAAAGTACGACTTCCCTAAATTTCGCCGGGTAGTTAAACAAGTTATCAAGAACTGCAATATTTATAACAAGATAAAGGCAGCCCGATATAAGCCTTATGGCCTACTGCAACCTATAGACATTCCCAACAAAGCATGGAATACTATCGCTTGGGATTTTATCGTCGGTTTACCCCTATCGAAGGACCCCGTTATTAAAATCGAATATAATGAAATATGGGTAATCGTTAACAGACTAACCAAATATAAATACTTCCTACCCTTTAAAGGAAATACGACAGCAAAACAGTTAACGTACGCCTTTATACGACATTACCTCGACAAACACGGAATACCAGAAAAAATCATCTCCAACAAAGATAAGTTATTCACCTTTAAATTTGACACCAGCTTTTTTAAACAAATCGGTATTAAGCTTAAATTTTCCACAGCCTATCACTTACAGACAGATAAACAAACCAAACGATTAAACCAAACCCTGGAACAATATCTCAAAAGCTATGTTAATTACCAGCAAAATAATTAGGTAAAGTTTTTACTACTTGCTCAAATAACCTATAACACCTCCATTAACAAAAACATGGGCGTATCCCCTTATATAGCGGTATACGGATATAACGCAAAAACACAACGTTCAAAATAACCATTAAGCAAGGCCCCTGTAATCACCATAATTGTACCACGAGCAGAAACGATGGTTACAGAAGTTAAAACGATATAAGTTCGTTTACGAACTAAACTGCAATTTCTTTAATAACGAATAGCTTAATATTATAACAAGAAAAGGATTAAGGGACCAATTTTATCGAAAAGAAACAAGGTTTATTTGTTACGGCAAAAGCTTAATGCAACCTCGAACATTTTACAAATTAAAACAAAAAGGCCCAGCGATAAGCTCGATTTCAAGAAACTCGGCCCTTTTAAAATTAACAAGGTTATTTCCAAAACTAACTACCGATTGTTATTACCCAAGATAATAAAGATACACCCCGTCTTTCATATTTCCCTACTTAAACCAGCACCAAAAGACGCCCTGCTAAAAAAAAACCTGAAACTGGAAAACAAGACCAACGAATATAAAGTCGAAAGGATCCTGGACTTTAGGATAATTAAAAACAAAATCTAGTACTTAGTCAAATAAAAAAGTTACTTACACGACGAAAACACTTAGGAATTACTTAACCACCTAACGAATGTGATGGACTTGGTTAAGACGTTTTACCGACAGAATTCTGACCGACTGTCTCTAGCGCGGCCAAGGTCGCAGGCGATAAAGGTCCCCCGCTTAAATCTACCCCAACGGCGTTCCAGTCGAAGGAGGACGCCTCCGTTATAGCATTTATTTCAAAAGCAAGCTGCGTTTGCTCCGCCTCCATACGCCGCTGCTTTTCTTCCATTTTTTTTTCGTTCCTCTAATTGGTCCAACTCCAGACCTTCCTTTAACATTTCTAAGGCTTTTTTCTTGAGGAGATCCTGTTGAAGGCGCAAGCGTTTTAATCGACCAATAAACTCTCTTGTTTTTCTTTCTGCGGCTTCCTGGTGGGCCAGAAATTCGTCTTCTAACTCACGCTATTCTCTTTGCAACCGCTCCTGCGTCTCGTTTACCTTTTTTAGGGAATTCATGGTTAAAACGTTGCAGGAAAGGCGTTGGTGATAGGTACAATTATCGCAGCTTAAGTATTCCGGAACAAAGAAACACTTAGACTCGCCAAGACGAGTACAATTGGAACACGGAAAGGCTCTGACACCAAATTTCTTAATTAAGGCAGCACGATCGTTTCGGGAATCGCGCTGGTTTAAACGAGGTTTTCTTTTCTGTTTTTCAATGTGACCTAACATGTTAAAAGTTGGCTCAATTTAAAAGTAACTCCAGCAAAGGAGGGGTTACTTACCGTTTTTATTTTTGGGACAAAAATCCTTGGAGAGGGAAAATAATGTTACGAAAGCGCTGCTCTCGTCTCAAGGATCTACCTTTAAGGCCTAGCGCGGGAGTGCGCTACGGTTAAATCTCGGATGAGGAAACTTGGCCCCTTGAGTAATCTAGGTGATCTAGGTGATCTGGAGCTGTCAGATATAGGGGATGTCAGTTGCGTTGTTGTATTGAGCTAATTGCGCAAGTGCTTCAGCACACGCACTGCTTTTGTGTAGTCTAGCAACGGAACATATATCCTCCGATCAGAGCTAGTTGGGGCGCTTTAGCGCACCTGGCTAGCTGACAGGAGCAGATCATATAGATTACATAGATCCACGACACACTTACTGACGTGACGGTGGATATATAAAGAACCAATTTCCTATATAGATAGCTTCTGAATAGTTTCGCTCCTTAGCTATCAATCTAAGCTCTTAACCAGAGGCAACTGCACCGTTCTCTGATTAAGGGAAAAGTACCTTAAATCTCTTTAACGAACACATTGAATCATTCTTCGCCCTATTGTTACCTGCAAATCAAGACCCTTTTCGGATAGGCCAGCGAAGACGGCCTCTGCAACCTGTACGCGGTACTGGCTACAAACCTATTCGTATTGATTAAGAAAAGTCTCGTCTTTACTGAATAAAGCCAATGCAGAAACGCAATTCAGCGCGTGCTCGTTTTTCGGGGTGCGACGCCGCAAGGACCAGAAGTGCGGGGTTTTCGTCGCAGAAAACTTTTTTTCACACCGCGCCCGGCGGCACACACCGAAACCAAAACGACAATTACGAACGCGACGCTTAGAGGGAAACTGGATACGAAAACCACTCGACGTCACTCGGTATTCGATTCGACGACAGAGCACCCTCGGCTTTGACGGTTTCTGAGATTGCGGGTAATGCCAATAAGCTAGCCTTCGGCTCGTATACGACGCTCTGCACGCGATATTTTCGACCCCGACGGGGTAGCAACGAGGAACCGAACAATCAAAGCAGGTTAGTTACGGGTGTTTCGACGATTATGCCGGCGTGGTAATCGCCGATGATCCCGTAGCAAGACATGGTCGGCCTACCGAAAGCCTAGGTAACCTAGGCAGCCCGGCCGGAGACGGCGGTAGGCAACGGGAAGCTGGAACTCGGGGTCGTACCTAAGGAAAGGTGGGCCGTGGTGCGGTACGACGACCGATCGAGAGAATCGAATAAGGAAATAAGGAATACACGCCCTCTATTCGCACTGGGGCTATTACGATGGAACCGGCCCGAAGACTTACTGGGGAAGGAGTTCGACTGTTAGAACCTGGAGGCTTGGATGAAATAAGTCGCATTCTATGTGTCAAGGGACATCATCGGGTATGGTGTCGCCAGCGGATGGATCATTCGCTTCTCACTCGCACTGAGGCTATCGCGATGGAACCGGCTTTGGGACTTGCCATGGAAGGGAAGCTCGGCATTAGAACCTGGAGGTTAGGAGGAAACGGGTCGCATTCGGTATGTCAAGGGACATCGTCGGATAGGGTGTCGCCGGCGGGTAGGATGGATTTCTGGAGGAGGTCGAATCGTGGCTGGAGAGGACGGATGCGCATGTCGGTGGATCGAGAGATTGGATTGCAATTGGGATCTGCTTAAGGTGCAAACCTTCTTATTGCGTGGCGCTGCTCTGGGCGGTGGCGAGCCGGCAGACCAGATGTCCGCTAGGGGGCTGTCCACCCCCTGACTACAGGATCCCCATTAGTGCTAGGGCAGGCGAGGGTGTCTGTTAACATGCGTGCACGCGTACGTATGCACCGAGGCCTGGGATTGCAGACTGATAGGAATAAGGAGGCCATGGATGTAAAGGGGGCGTTTGACGCTTTGCTAAGACGACGACTCCTGCAACGGATGAGGAAACAGGGCTGGCCACTCGAAGTCCTTAAACTTACGGACTCATTCCTTACAGAACGGCATATACGGGTGCGACTAGAAACGGCTACAACGGATTTCAGCCAGTCCGGGTGCGGAACGCCCCAGGGATCTCCATTATCACCCGTACTATACATGCTATACTTGGCGGAACTCTTAAAGCAAGATTCGGACTTACGTTTCGGCTACGCGGACGACCTTTGCCTATACAGAACGTCCAAATTATTCGAACATAACTTACAACGGCTAGCAAAAGATATCGAGAAAGTGCTACGATAGGGAGACGCCAACAAAATACATTTCGCACCAGAAAAATGCGAATTACTTCATATAACTCGATTTACGAAAAACGACTCCAACCTACCGGTAGTTATAAGGGACCGCCTTACCATTAACCCGGTTTCGGAACCGGAAGGCAGCGACCAAATACCGGCATTGCG
Organism: Monosporascus sp. 5C6A; assembly: GCA_004155035.1. Classification (NCBI taxonomy): domain Eukaryota; kingdom Fungi; phylum Ascomycota; class Sordariomycetes; order Xylariales; genus Monosporascus; species Monosporascus sp. 5C6A. The sequence goes on along the minus strand of QJOB01000174.1, from coordinate 1,638 downwards.
CTGGCTCGGGGTATGGTTTAATCGAAAATTCACCTTCAGGCGCCACGTAACGGAAAAGGTAGGCAAGGCCATAGTACTGGCATAACACATTCGCAACTTGGCAAATATTAAATACGGACCACCAGCGTCGGGACTCCGGATGGCAGTGATTACGTGTGTTATCCCTACGGCACTATACGGCAACGAGGCCTGGTATGGGGGCAAAGAAAAGCTGTCCAATAATCGGGCACAATTCCGGAAAAGAGTGATTAATGCTAAATTAAGCTGGCATGTCGACGAAGTGCAAAGGGCACTGAATATGGCGGCAAAAGCTACAATCCCGGTATGGAAAACCACACCTACCAACGCAGTTTATAGAGACGCAGGCCTGCCAATAGCGCAGGTAGCCCTTAACCAGGCCTTATATAGATTTTCCTATAGATTACGTACAGTAAACAGATAGTACCTACTAGCTAAACGGACGGAACTGGACATTATCACCTACGGCCGAAAAATGGGCGAGCAACAACGCCCTAAAACAAAAGTACAGTACGTAACACGCTTGTTACCGCCGGTTCAACGACCGCTTCTGGTTCTACCTCGATACCCGCCGGGATTAAGAACAGTACCAACTGGCGGACTTACGAAAAAAAAAGCCGCAGACGCCTTCCAGACGTAACTAGGGAATTTACCCAAAGAGGACATAATCGTCTATTCGGACGGCTCTCAAAATGGCCCTCAAGTGGGATATGGATACGCCATTTACAAAAGCAATAAATTACTGGCCACAGGACAAAAAAAATTACATCCGACTTCCATAGTTTTCGACGCTGAGATTATTGGCGCATGGAAAGGGCTACAATACGCAATTAACCCGCTACCGGATACACTAAGGCAGCGCATCTAGGTATACCTAGATAATACCGCGGCGATTTGGGGACTACGTGCCAACGCGGCGCCGTCGTCGCAATAGGCCTATCTCAAATTTCACGCAGCGATAGAAATACGCGAAATCCGAGTAAAATGGTGCCCTAGGCATTACGGCGTCCCCGGAAACGAATTAACGGACGAATTGGCTAAGGCCGGCTCGAAATTATACGAGGTAGACGAAAACTGCACGACTACCATCTACGGGGTTAAATCGATAGTTAGGTAACGAATGGCAGCCCTTAAAGTAAAATGGTAGGATAACGTTAAAACGAAACTATCAAAACGTTACAACGAATAGAAGTTAGATTACCATATACGTTACCCGGAGGAGCTAGAAGTAATAACTAGACTAAAGCTACATTACTTCCTGGCAATTCGAACGGGGCACGGCAATTTTGCGTGGTACTACCGGAAGCTTAAGCACGACGACGCGGAATTAAACTGCTCTTGCGGCAGTAAGAAAGATCCGGAGCACCTAGTACACTATAAAAAAACGACCAGGGCGTTCAGGATTTGGCCGGAACTACCGCCCAAAAAACCATACGGGCAAAAGGCGCGTAACTACTTACGAAAGATAATAAGGAATCCTACGGTTTTCCGCGAGTTTATCAGGGTTACCGAATTTTACAGTAAGATGGACCACCCACTCACGCTCCACCCCCCCAACGCGCCACCCCACAACCGCGTCGCGCCCCGATCCACTTACTGATTTCTTTTATTATAAAAAGC